>CAAKHF010007786.1:0-11738 GCA_901007745.1 Hippocampus kuda
ATTAACTATATCCGCTCCAGAGCGCTATGCCACCGTCAGTTTCAACAGTTTCTAATTGAGATTCACGCGGAATATGGAGATGTTGTCTATTACACTGACGTGCGCTGGCTCAGTCGGGGTTCTGCACTGTCACGCTTCTCCTCTCTTAGACAGCAAATCAGTGAGTTTTTGGCTGAAAAGGGACAACCTATGCAAGAACTAAGTGACCCGATGTGGCTGTCAGATTTGGGTTTTCTGGTTGATATTACAAAGCACCTTAATATCCTCAACACCAGTCTCCAGGGACCAGACGCAGTCATAAGCCAATTATATTCACACATCAAAATCTTTGGAATTAAGTTGAAATTGTTTGAACGACACCTGTCGCAGACACAACCCAATACTGCACACTTTCCAGCGCTGCAAGAAATCATGATATGTGAATATGTGCATTGCTTGTTCATTTCCCTGTTGTTCGAGTCAAAGTTTTGTTTTGTGAGTATTGAAAAGTCATGGTGATACATTTTATGTTTCAAATGTTGCAATTTGCACGCAGGAGACTTCTGTTTCAGAAAAAGTCGAGTGAATCTTCAGTTGCATGTGATATACCTGTTTCAAATGAACCAAAAGAAATGCTTAAGTTTGTTGAAATTAAAATAAAAATAGAAATGTGAAACAGACTGGCTTACTAAAATTTGTTTAACAATATTGTTGGTCAATGTAAAGAATGTCAGCCAAGGTCGGCCCCCGGACATTTTGCCACATAAAATCTGGCCCCCTTGGCAAAAAGTTTGGACACCCCTGGTGTAGAACAATTAAATGAATTTTAAAAATTTAAGTCTCAAACAACTTCGAACAAAATCGAATACAACATTGCTTCAAATCACAGTTAGAATTTGCTGCAATTTAATCCGTTTTACAAGTTTCTCAACAATTAATTCAACTGTAGTGTCTCAGTCTGAACACTGGGTGACGCCCACGTTATGACGTACATGGCAGCAGAAGAAGAAAAGCCACAAAGAAGAATGTTGAATGACTATTGTAGCATTGTGTGCCGACTGCTGAATTGTAAAAACAACGAATAAGTACAACAAGAAACTCGAATGACTGATCCAGGACCCAGACAGAACTACCCCCACGCAACGTGAGACTCTTTGCCAAGACCGAAGCCTTTCATCTGCATTAACCGCAATGAAGCGAATGGATAAGGAGAATAGGAGCCAGTGTCTATCATGTCAGTGATCCGCAACCTATTAACTTGTTACGAAAGCCCAGCTGCTATGACGCAATGGTGAATGAATCAAACTATCCTTTCTCCCAGGTGCCATATTCAATGTTATGAGGATGGACTTCCGGCGCCTAAGAATGCCGAGTGCTCAAGAAGGATACGTCACAGCAAGTAAACCACTTAGACGGTCCATCTTGAACCGAGGCGCAGCCACGGTCAGGGGCTTGATCTCCAGACCCACTTTCTTAGTGGGTGTGGCTTGCCAAGGGAAAAAGTTGTTTTGACTGATGAGCAGGCATTCCCAGTTTGCACTTCCATACAGGCATTCGCTTATTAATCTTACATTTTATCTTGAAATCTTGAAACTACACATACTGTATAACATTAACAACAATCAATTCTTGAAAGTCATTTTTCTACTAAATCAAATCCCAATTCCAAATCAAGGCTTTAAGTTTTTTGTCAAGTGATGAATTCAGTGACGCGAGTCCACTCGGGTCCTAGTCGCAATGACTTAAGCCCCCAGCTCTACATTTAAACACCAGTCAAGTTTTTTGACAGCTCACCTGTAACACTTGACTTGCGCCCGCAGACGCCACTGTGGCGGTGACGGTGGTTCCTGCGCTGTGCGTCTCAGAAGGGGAGTTGGTGCAGCCGTTATCGGGAATGGGAGCAATGGCAACAGTCGTCGTGTTGGTGGTTCCTGTGTCGTGCGTCTCGCAGGGCGGGTTGGAGCAGACCTCGGTCACTGCAGCATCATTATAGATTTGTGTCAAATTCATGAACTGTATGCATTGCCATCCATCCACTTTCACTTATCCAGGGTTGGGTGATGGAGGCATTACCTCTATCAGAAAAGCCCAGACTTTACCATTCAAACCCACTTCATTTGGCTCAACCGGGGGATGCCAAGGAGCTCCCAGACCAGCCAGGAGACCTTGTCTCTCCAGCGTGTCGTGGGTCTTCCTCGGTGCCCCCTCACAGTGGGACGTGTCCGGAACACCTCATCAGGGAGGGCTCCAAGAGGCACCCTAATCAGATGCCCGAGCCACCTCATCTGGCTCTTCTCAATATGGAGGAGCAGTAGCTCCACTCTCGAGCACCTACTCGATGACCGAGCTTCTCACTCTGTCACTAAGGGAGAGCCCCAAACACTCATTTCGGCCGCTTGTATCCGGATGGACATCTCGTGACCATATTTGAGGATTGGAACGGAGATGGACCGGTAAATTGAGAGCTTCGCCTTTCGGCTCAGCTCCTTCTTCACCATGAAGGACCAATACAAAGTGTGCATCATTGCAGAGGCTGCTCCAATCTGCCTGTCAGTCTCCCATTGCATTCTGCCCTCACTTGTGAACCAGATCCCAAGTTAATATCCCATTCAAACGCAAACAGCAAATTAGCATCAACTAGGGGAGCGACATTCCTTCAAATAACGAATATTCACCCACAAATGTGGTAGAAACACATACACACAGGTAAAATTCCACTACTCAAAGGCACAAATTCTTCCCAATCTGTGGAAAACGAGTTATATTTAATAGAGTTCAATCGCAACTTTTGTCCGTTCCCATTCTGTGTTCTCCGACCATGCCTGCCCAAGAGGCCAAAAGGTGCAAGAACCACCAATAATTGTTTTATCATTTCCTATTATTGTAGTAAATTCTTATTTTATATTCTTAGGAATTTATTTCCTCATTGCCCTTGCATGTTATATTGTTTTCAAGGAATTTTCCTTCGCTCAAAATTAAACGATACCAAGATTTTTTTTTTTTTTTGTCGTACCAAAACACACATTTCCACATATGGCACGAAATACAATTCCAGTGATCCCAAATTAGCCCAGTAGATCCCAAGACTTGTAAAAGTAACATGAGATAAAAAGAACAATAAATGTTGGATTCACCTGGCGCTTTAGGAGGGGCGGGGCTGCCACTGACAGCTGACCGTTCGCGCAACGTATAAAAAGCAGCATCGCATATGTTAAGTTAGTGAATACACTCGCTTCATCGTCGGCATGGCCCAATGGTAAGCTACGTGTGCGCTTTTACCAGATGTGTAAAGTTGGCTTTTAGATTCGATTATGCTCATCGGTTGCTTTGTTTGTCTGCTTTACATTGTGTCCGTTGTGCTTTATGTTTGCCGCATCGCTATGCAATCACTGTCAGTTACCGTTCGCAATCGGCAAGAACGGTGGTTTCTTTATTTGGATCATTTTGCATAGTTGTCATGTTTGTCCGGCTGCAATTTGATGTTTAAACTAAGTAAATTGCGTTGCAGCTGGGCTTAATCATGCCGGCGCTCCACTTCCGGGTTGGACCTCTGGGACTTGTAGTTCTTTTGTTCCGAGTCGCCTTGATATGTTTGGTTTCTTACGTTTAAAATAATGAATAATGATGACGATAATAATACATAGTGAAATCATGGTTGATTAAAGTATTTATTAAACATATTGTTAAAATAAAAGTATTAATTAATGTCAATTATATGCATATTGGGCGGCCCGGTAGTCCAGTGGTTAGCACGTCGACTTCACAGTGCAGAGGTACCGGGTTCAATTCCAGCTCCGGCCTCCCTTGTGTGGAGTTTGCATGTTCTCCCCGGGCCTGCGTGGGTTTTCTCCGGGTGCTCCGGTTTCCTCCCACATTCCAAAAACATGCGTGGCAGGCTGATTGACCACTCTAAATTGTCCCTAGGTGTGAGCGTGCATGGTTGTTTGTCTCTGTGTGCCCTGCGATTGACTGGCAACCAATTCAGGGTGTCCCCCGCCTACTGCCCGAAGACAGCTGGGATAGGCTCCAGCACCCCCCGCGACCCTAGTGAGGATAAAGCGGTTCGGAAGATGAATGAATGAATATATGCATATTTACATCGTGATGCAGAAAGATAGATATATTCATTTTTTACTGCATTTATGTGTGCTTTAGGTTATTACCTGCTTCTGCTACTGCTTCTGCTACTGCTTCTGCTACTACTACTGCTGCAAAGTGCTCCAATAAATGTGTCAAAAAAGTACAGAAAGAGTGATCCTTCCATGCTGACCGACGATCCCTATTCAGAGGGCCGTGAAAAAACGGAATTAACTGAACAATAAATAAATAAATATGCATAGTGCTTCAATGTATGCAAAGATGCAAGGAATCACAGGTGTCGACAACTTGCAGGAGATCAAAAGTGAAAAAAAAAGTCCATTCTTTTGATCATTGGAACAACTAGCTTGAAATAATACCATGCAAAGGAGGTTGCATGGTATTAAACTGAATTCGGTTGTACTTTATTGAACACAACAGCATTCACAGATTTTGGTACTCTGTGCAGCCACAAGACAACCCGCGTTATTCGGTGCCCTGTCCATTGTGGAGAAAATGTAAGACGTTATGTGTGTCTTATGATCGTGAAAATACGGTAATAATATTTCCCAATCCATCTGGAATTTGATACGTAATGCTGTTGAAGTTTGGGTGGACCTACCAGCAGTGACAGCATCTCCACGCTCGCCTTCTGGACCGCTCGTCGTACTTCCTGCTTCTTCTGAGGTGGGAGAGGCCATGAAGGAGACGGGCAGATCCTGGACCAGTGGCTGGGCTTCTGCTCCGCTCGGGGTCATGATTAAAGTTACCTGTAAGAACAGAAATATTATAACCGATATAACCTTTTAGAATCCGAACCATAAACCAGAGACATGATGCATGTGTCTGACCTGCTTTGGTCCAGGAGCAGCAGTCACTGTGGTGACCTGGCTGGTGAGCGCAGCGATGGTTGCCGGAGTGGTGATGGGTGTGGCTAGGGAGGCATTTGTGTTGGTGGCCGATCCTGCCACCGCGGTGGAGACACTTCCCATTATTGACCCCAGACTAGACACCCCTGTAGGAACACGCCACTAAGTCCATGCGAGCATAATGACGGGCCAGCATGAGCATTGGGTGTTTACCTGTTGTCGTCTTGACAACAAGTGTGGTAACTGCAGGTTTGAGGCCAGTGGTGCCTGGTGAGACTAGTCTGACTCCGCCTTTTGGGATAGTCCTGAGGATGGTACCTGGCTCGCCTGCAGCCCCTTTCAAAACCAACTGGACACAGCAACCAAAGTGGAGTCCCATTGGCTGATTGCAACCCTCGACTGATTCCATTACAACAGGGTAAGTCTTACCTGTGTGACACCCTGCTGGCCCGCTGACATTTTGGGGACCGTGGTGATGATTTTCCCAGCAGCCCCAGAGGTCCCCACCTTGGTGGTGAGGATTGTGATTGGCCCACCTGTTGGGGGAGATGCTTTAGTCACGTATGCACCCGTGAACTGAATTTTTAAATTTTTTTTATTATGCAACAAACCCTGATAAATGCCATGATTGTAATCTTGGCTCATACGTGTCCCATTCAGCATGATGGATACTGTGTCTGAGGGACCCCAGGTTTGTAACTTCATTAACTGTCCCCACTGATAATTGCACTGCACTTTGTATTCTTAAATCAACAGTCTATCGTAGTCATTTCACTATTTAGTCACTGATGAAAAAGCCCTCAAGATGGCCGCCTGTGCGCCAGTGTGTTCGGCGACGCTCCTGCCATTTCGGGTTTTTTTACTATTCGCTGGAATGACCTCCCACTGAACATTCGGCAAGCCTCCTCGCTGCCCATCTTCAAAACCCTCCTCAAAACTCACTTGTATTCTTTGGCATTCGACTCAGCATGACTTATGACTTAGATTTGTTCTCGGTTTTACTGTTTGGTTCTTTCTACCGTCTTTATTACCGATTGATCCATGTACAGCACTTTGTATGCAGCGATGGCTGTTTGAAAGTGCTCTATAAATACAGTTGACTTGACTTGATGTGTTTTGATTTGGAAGGCAACTACAGTGTATGTAGGCTAACTCATTATTGTACTTCACCAGTGTCAAACTCAAGGCCCGGGGGGCTATATCTATCATTTGATGTGGCCAGCGAAAACAAATCAAACATGTCGACCTCTATGATTGATAGAGGAATCTATGAGCAAAATGGTATCATGTTTAAAGTTTCGGTTAATTTGGTCATGTCTGGACGTTTGGGTGCATACTCAGCGCAGAGGTGTCGGCCGTTTGGGCGGAGGACTTTTGAGTACCGGTAATCACGTCAAAGCAAGGGGGGAGAACAGATTGAAGAAAGCTAGACTCAATCACAAAGTGGGAATAAACAAATTGGGAACAAAGTGTTGTTGAATCTCAAAAGACGGGTTTGGGAACAGCTGTCGCGCCCAGGCGGACATTTGTCATCAGCAAAGTCTGTGAGTCTGTGTATTCGGGTCGACCAGACTGCGAGGTGTTAGCGTATCAGAACACTTCCGAGGGGCCGGACCGGGGGCGTGGTATGCAAATCTCAGGGGCAGTGTTTTTTTTTTCTTGTATTTTGCATATGTTAACAATAAAAGTCCGACAGGAGGACAAGGGACGCTAAGTGCGATCACGGAGCAACTCCCCGTTGTTCGCTCTCAGAGATCCACTTCCGCCAAAGAAAGACAATCTTCCCTGTGTGTCGAGTCATTTGTTTAACTTTGTCTGGGGAAAAAAAAAACCCTGACAATGATGCTTGCTCAAATCTGGGCAAAAACTTCAAATTCTCATATGTAATATATACGAGAGTTAAGAGAGTGACCAAATCCCTCATTACAGCAACTTAAACTATAGTTGAACAAACCATTATTCTTGACTTCTTTATATGGTTTCAGTCATAACGGCCCTCAAGGGAACCGGTACTTATTATGTGGCCCGTGACAAAAATGAGTTTGACACCCCTGCTGTACTTAAATTAGTGTATTTAGGCCTCAAAAACACAGTGATGTTAAAGGACAGAAACCTTATGTGTGTTCCACAAGCCAAATGAAGTGCCTTGTCATCTATTTCATTTTCGTCCATGGCTCTTCTCGTAAAGAGACTGTTAATCTGAATGGGACTACCGGTAGCCTGGCAGAATAAAACATTTGTTCAAAATTAAATATATATATTTTTTATTTGATACTACTGATACTAAAACTGTCAAACCACTTGGGAGCGAGCATGACTACCGTTGGAGAAAAGAAAAGTGAAGCTATACAATGCACGTGCATGTGTACTTCACTTGAGGAGCAACTTTCCAATTTTGAGGAGCATTTTTATATGTTAATCCCAGGGAACTGAAGCAAGGATTTTATGAAACAATAAAAATATGGTGACTTTTTATTTTCATGCACTTGATACTTGTTCTGTGGGGCATTTAAGGAGGACGCTGTTTATATGGTTAACATACTGTAGCTTCATGTTTATAGTTATATCTACAAAATAACCCAGTTTTTGTGTTGCTCATATTGTTCATGCACTTTATATTTGTTCTGTGGTGTCTGTTGCGTGATTAAGCATAACCATAGTGACCATATTAAAACGTCGTTTTTATGTTATGTTATGTTACCATGTTATGGTGTTGACCCTGCTAGTAAAGGTACATAAAAATACTCAGTGGATTCATGTTTGTTATTGTTGCATTTCAGTTGTTCCTATACGCTGTGTCGACAGTATCCATAAATGTCCGAGGAAGCAATTAGTTATTGACAGCAGTTTTTTGTAGGATGTTGACAAATTACTGCGATCATAACATTTTAAAAAGACAAGTGCTATATATGGATCTATTTGCTCATATCGCCCATCTCTTGTCTTGATGATGGAGCACAGGGTTTGGTTACAACAAAATTGGTTTCGCCTTGTATTCTCATGTCCACAGTCCTTAGTCGTCATTTCCACTACTTAAGTCATTGGCATGTTTTTACTCAGAAGGCACTTACAGTGTTGTGAAAAAGTTTTAATCACCTAACTTCTGTGTTCTTTGCATATTTATCACATGAAAGGTTTCAGTTCATCAAACCACTTTTAATATCACACAGAGACAACCCAAAATTCAGTCTCTAAATGCCAATTTAATCTATGTAGATACTGAAAAAAAATCCAAAACTACCTGTCCCTATGTGAAAAAGTAATTGCTGCCTGAAACCTACTAATGGGTCATCCCACCCGTAGCAGCGATAAAAGAAAATCAAATTTTGCAACAGTTGGCAATGGGTCGTTCAAATTGCTATGGAGGAATTTTGGCCCACCCTTTGCAGAATTGGTTCAACTCCGCTATATTGAAGGGTTTTGCAGCATGAACTGCCCGTTTAAGGCAGAATCTCAATTGGATTCAAACCCGGACTTTTGACTTGGCCACTTCAAAACCTTAATAGCCTGTGAAACTCAGCTTTCCCAAAAATGTTATTGGTCATGGTTCCTTTATGATTTAACAAGGGGGGGTCAATTACTTTTTCACATAGAGCCAGATGGGTTTTAATTTTTTTCCCCCCCCTTTAGAAACTGCATTTCATATTGCCTTGGGTTGTGTCTGTGAGATATTAAAATTGGTTTGATGAACTAAAAACGTGTGTGATAAATATGCAAGGATCACAGAAACTGGGAAGGGGGCAAATACTTTTTCACGGCACTGCATAGTACACGTCGACTCCCCAATTGCTGTATTTAAATTAGTGTGCGTGAGTCTCAAAACACGCTGATGTTGAAAGCTCATATCCTGATGTGCACTACACAAGCCAAATGAAATGTGTCATCTTTATGTTTATCTTGTCCAAATCGCTCTTGGAGAGCGCGAAAGAGAGATTATAATTGGAATGGCACTAATCTGGTGAAATCAAATTTGCTTACAACCCTTTTCTTTCTTTACCTGCACCCCCCTGCAGCGCAGAAACAGGGATAGTCTTTATGATGGTGGCACCAGGTTTGGTTACAACGGAGCCAGCCTGCGGGCTGCTTAGCACAGTGGTCTGTTTGCCGTCTACAGAGCTCACCAGCTTCAAGATGGTTCCAGTCGGGAGGGAACCCTTCGCCTAATGCACACAAACATTGTTAGAGTGCACTCAGTGACTTGATGGCAAAACGAGCCTCTAAAAAGTACCTGGAGGATCTGCGCGACAGAGCTGCTCCCTGTCTGACCGATCACACTTTGGACAGGTTTAGCCTGTACCACAGACATCACCTTTCCCAAATTGCTGATCTGAAAAATCAGAAAAAGTATGATATCAGTGAACTGAGCAAACTGACCAAGAAGATCACTGATCTTTTTTGGCATACGCACATGGCTTTCGCTCCATTTTAAGTATTAAGCACAAACCTAAGTGAGTGACTGGGAATTGTTAATAAGACTATGACTTCACAAGTACAAGTACGAACACTTACCAAAACATTCATTCCTCGAGTTATAATATGGGACTATAAGGAATAGCTTTAACCACACTCATCCATTTAAATATTGAGAATAATCTGGCAGCATGCCTGATTCTTTTGAAGTTTTTTTTCTTTTTTTAACGCTCAACCCATGAATTTCTCCATTGCGAGACTAATAAAGGTTTCTTATCTTATGACCACCCATGTTATGCATAAACAATTGAAATTAGTACATTAACAAGCTTTGTGTGTTACTAATTATACCAGGGTAAGATCAAAACACGTACAGTTTGACAAGTTTGAGATGAGCATCAAATGACATCACTCACCACAGTGCCACCCGCTCCCACGCCCAGTGGGCTGTTAACGAGCGTATAGGTCTTGGTGACTCCCCCCACCACCGTGGTGACCACCCGAGTCTGCGGGGAGACCGTCACCGTTCCAGACTTGTGCACTGTGATAATTGGTCGGCTGCCTGCCCCAGGGCTTGAGACAATGGTTGCTCCGCCCACCTGAGCTGCTGCAGTTTTTAGGATACGAGTTGCAGGGTTGCTCACCTGCCAGAAGAGAGTCTTAAGGACTGGAATTCGTTTGCTCATGTCATGTGTACTTCAACTATATGAAGCCTACCTACCACTGTTAGAGGAAGACTGCCGGATCCGGGACTGACCGCCACGGTCTTCACGATGGCGGCCCCTGCCGGGACGTTGAGCACGGTCGCAGTAGCGGGTGGGATCTTACGGGTAGCTGCAGCCGCCGCTGCCAATGCGGCCATTCCACTCATTTGTGGACTGCTGCCAATTGGCTAAGAGCAAATAACAAACGGGATGTCATTTTATTCCTCATGCAGAAATGCCAACCCTTATCAACATTGCTCAACATTCTGTATATTTTGTCAGATTCAATATCAATAGAGTCAAAACTCGTTTCAACCTACCCCGTTAACGTTTTCACCCCTACAATGTTCACATTTCAAAGTCCATTTTCTATTTGCTGATTGTGCTTACACCGAACACCTTTTTGATGTAAACTTCATTCTAACGACCAGATTAAAATAGTCAAAAAGACTTTGCTATCACAAACTGTGGGAAACTAACTGTTGGCGCAACCTTGCTTATGAACAAAATGTATGGGGCGGGATTCCCCTCTGTTGCTTTCCTCCCACATTCCAAAAACATGCATTGCAGGCTGATTGAACATTCTAAATTGTTCCTCGGTGTGAGTGTGAGCGCAAACGGTTGTTTGTCGTTGTGTGCCTTGCGACTGGCTTGTGAGGGTAAAGCGGTTCAGAAAATGGCGGCAACAACTGGCATTCCGACATTGTTAAAGTTTGTAACTGTCATAGAAAGTGGACAAGCATAAACAGCTTCCATGCAAACAAAACTCAGAATTTGCTACATTAGAAGTAATTCATGCGAAGGCTCATGTGGGGTCGGAATTCGGTGGATAGAAGTCACATTTTATAGAAATCCTAGAGATATTATCCGATTGTCTTGAAACTGCGGGTGTTGAGAAACACACCTGGCAAAATATTCTCTTCGTTTCCTGCATTGTGCGTTCGAAAAAAATTGGCTGAGTAGATGTGTCAGTCACACATGCCATTGCAACACAGCCCCATATGATCACAGATGATGGCTTTTGAACTTTGCCTCCAGAACTGTCCAGATGGTTCTTTTCCTCTTTGTCCCAGAGGACATGACATTCACGATTTCCAAAATCCATTTGAAATGTGGACTCATGACATCACAGAACACTTTTCTAGTAGAGTTTTAAGTTGCATTTATGGATGTAGTGCTGAACTGCATTGACTAACACTTGGTTTTCTCAAGTGTTACTGAGCACAAGCAGCGATATCCATCACACCTAGTTGACTTACTTGCGTTCAGGGGCGTCATTAGGCCTATTTTAGGGAGGCTTCAGCCTCCCTAAAAATGTCTTTAGCTCCCCTAAATAATTTCATTGCATTATTTAAAAAAAGTTGTATTTATTTTTCCTTTACTTTTGCTAATATATTGCATCAAATTCAATGTAATGTGGCCATTTTCAATTATATTTCGATAACCTGCCATTATTGTAATGTTAAATCTCCCAGGTTTCCTTAACGCAGCAGGTGTTGCGTTCGCATTTGATGTGGCGATGGCGACAGTTGGAAGGGGGAGAAAAAAAAAAGTTGTTAGGGGGAGTGAAACCCCCCTCTTTCAGAATGGTTTGCCCCAGCAGCACGGGGGAAGTGCCTGTGCTTGTTTTGAATACAGCGGCACATAACGAACACTCTGGTGTCCGGTGTCTCGTTATTCTGCAACAAGCATACAGAAA
>CAAKHF010007787.1:8794-52055 GCA_901007745.1 Hippocampus kuda
CCCCACCTAACCCTCTCCAATAAGCCCTCTTGTGTTTTTTAATTGGCAGAAATTAATCTTTAGGATGTAGATGGTAGATTTACATTCATTAAAAGTCAAGAGAGGAAGCCAGGCTTGATGCTAATCAAATCTGCTTAATTATGCTTAACATGAGTATCTCCAGAGGGAAGAGGGGCGCGAGGGGGGGAGATAGCAAACTCCAACTTTTTACTTTTTGCCTTTGATAACTCCTGCTGAGTATGGCCTTTTCTTTGCCAAATAGAAATGTCACGACTCCGGCGCTCTCCATCTGTAGGAGAGACGCGCGTGCAGCCGTCGGCGCTAATTAGTCAAGTCCCACCTTAAAACGTGCCGTTTAACCTCCCGCCACATTCGAAAATCATCCCATCTATAGGTCAATCGTCACTCGCGCCCGTCAACTGATTGCGTACTCACCTTTGGCACTCTTAGCGCACGTTTTCCATCCGTGCAGTCAGGACACCCTGGTGGGGGAAACGGCTGTGTCTCACAACAGGAAGGTCACGGGTTTCATTTGCACAGCCGCTATTGTCGTTAAGGGCCCCTGAAATCAAACAATGCACTGATTAGCGCAAACATATCTGCTGGCTTCAGGACCTGCAAAACTTCTTTTTTCTTCATCCAGAACTTGGGCCGTGTCGCGCAGCGGTTTTTCAAATGTTTCACATCCAGGGCCACCCAAACAAAATAAAAAAATGGCCACTGACATAACCAACTTTGAAATGCAGTAGCGGAGGAGGCCTAAGTGTTCATCCAAAAACAAATGTACATTTCGTGTGATTTTTGCATTTTAACAGATTGTCATTGTTGGGTAATCCAAGGCAGGAGCAAACCAAATAAAAATAGAACTTGCTGTGGACAGTAAAAGCGTGTTCCAAAAACTATTTAGTATCACTTCACCACCCTGCACACACCATTGTTAGCAGAGCAGTAACATCACGTACATCCAAAGACAGAATATGACATAAAACAAAGGAAACACATTATGAGACGTAACACGGCTCTGGTATGTGTGCAAAATTGCATCTATTTCGCCACTCACAATAAGATGTCAGAGTATCGTGATGACGGAGTGACTCTCAAGAGGACACCAAAGGCACTTCTTGCTCGCTTGCTTTTGACGCCTCTCCTATCACGCGCAGCAATTTCATCCTTTCCAGGCTGCACTATGAACACTTATTTATCCAAACTTCTGCTCCTCTCCACATGTCTCTTTTGGCCAATGTGCAGTAAGATGAGGGGGGGGGGCATGTGTAGGTGGCTAGATCAGCCGATGAAGTGTAAATACCACTCAATCTGTTCTCATTAGAGGGGCAAAACCATACGAATGGCTTTGCCTCTATTAAAAAAAGCCCCAGGGTCTTGGATAAATGTGTGTGTGTGTGTGTGTGTGTGTGTGTGTGTGTGTGTGTGTGTGTGTGTGTGTGTGTGTGTGTGTGTGTGTGTGTGTGTGTGTGTGTGTGTGTGTGTGACCAAGATATAACACACATCCATTGCATGCTGCCCTATGATAATGTGGATTGATTATGGATATGATAATGAGAGGCCGGCCCAGCGTCGCGACCTTCACAAGGTCTAATTGAAACAAGCGTTGGTCCTCCGAAGCACTTATCAAGTCACACAGCACATCATTAATCATGAAGAATACAAGCTGTCGTTGTCACACACACACACGCACACACACACACACACACACCCCCACACACACACACACACACACACACGTTCTCTCTGTTTCACTAGCACACACATTCTTTGCCTTGTCCACTGTCTCGGTCTCTCTTACACACACACACACACGCACGCACGCACGCACATAATGCGAGCTGTCACTACAATGTGCCTGCTCTTGTCTTCTTTAAAGTGGAGTGGACAGCTCGTCCACCCCCCTGTCTTTATTTTCTGCCAGAAAACTTGATGGAAAAAAACAGTCTACGGTGGGATTCAAGTGGGATTTAAAAAAAAAAAAACATACATACAATTTGATCCACTTGTATTTAGACAATGGCTGAGTTTTTTTCATGATGTTGTTTTTTTTTTGCTTCTGCCTTTATATGCTAACACAATGGATAAGAAATAAATGGTGATGTGTCAATTTACAGGATGCACAGAACTGCTATCTGTCTGTCAGTTTATCTATCTATCTAGTGAGCAAGCTATCGAATATCTATCTATCTATCTATCTATCTATCTATCTATCTATCTATCTATCTATCTATCTATCTATCTATCTATCTATCTATCTATCTAGCTAGCTAGCTAGCTAGCTATCTAGCTAGCTAGCTATCTAGCTATCGATCGATCTATCAGCTAGCTAGCTAGCTATCTCCTCCTACCATCCAACCATTTACAGTATTTATTCTCCTCACTCTGGTCTCCAGCAAAAGCCGGCCACAGCGCACACTCACGGGCGACAGTGCCAGAGCCCACCTGTTACAAGATGAGTGATCAACAGCCAGAAAACACACATTTGCCGGCAAACTTCAGACCATCGAGCCTCGAGGAAGAGGCGAAGGCCGAGCGATGATTTTGCTCGTTTAAATATTAAATGACATATTTTTGCCCGTCATCTTAAGTTAAAATGCAACAACTTCTGAAGTCAAAGCCTACCGTCTCCCTTGATTGCCACATTGATTGTTTTATTCCAAGTCCATCGCAATGACGGCCAAATCGTAAAAACTTTGTCATTGTCCACTAACTGCACGCGTTTGCGAGAATGTTCAACAATCCAACCAACCCGAGCAGCTGTTCACTTTGAGCCTGAACCGAAATTGAATTAGGCCGTGTTGTTTTACTAGCCGCTTTTATTAGAAGACAATTTTACAACCAAATGTGATTCCGGCTGCTGATTACAGCGGCATATGGTGCCTACCTGTTAAACACAAAGCGCTCAATGCCATCTCAACGCCTCAGTGAGCCCCCCTCGAATAAACTAACAAGCCCAATATCATACTCGTCATTGTGTAGTCCAACACTCCAAATTGCAATCAGATAAGAAAGCTGCTTTCATTATCATTGCGGAGGGAAACACGAGAGGGGGAGGGGACGTGGGGGGGTGCAGCCAAGGTTGCTAATTGTTATTCAATTAAGCGATTGTGTTAATGAAACCAATTAATAGTTTAAAACAAGCAGGCAAATATATGATTACTATGCGTCTGAGCAGAAGACAGCTAATTACAACTGTAAATCAATCAATCCGACATTAGTCGGCTTGGAAAAGATCCAAAAACAACAAAGTCACCAAAAGACTTTGGAAGTTGTTTTATTTTTTATTTTTTTGTCCAACAGATTTTGATTGCCACGCCATTATCCCGTCTAATGGCTGCTAACGATCCCTAAAAGAGTTTATGATCCAATTTCCTCACCGTGAATTTAATTGGGAGCTAAATAGTTTAATATTAAACGTTTAGAAGTGTGTCCCGTATTTAATCAAGGGTGGTATATCAGCGCGCGCTGGTAACAAGGTCACACAACTCCTCGGAGGGCAAACACGAGGCGCTCAGATTAAGCAATAAGGGTTACAGAAATGTGAATAAATCCATTATTGAAGTCCCCTCGCAGTCAGGCGTACCGTTTCCCCTCTTTGCTTCTTGTTCGTGCAGTCTTTTAGTCTCATGCGTGGAGTGGCATTTAGAGGTGGCTGTGAACAAAAGTCTCTTTACAATTAAATATTACAAAAGCAACTGACCGAGAGAGGTCAACCAGACTTGTTCCGCCTACTCAGGGGTCGTCCTTTTTTTTCTTTCTTTCTTTTTTTAATTACATCACATTAGTGTATTTCAGGTACGCTGTTCATCATACAGGTGGGAGGTCTCAAGTCCTAACCCTCAAATTCCAAGCAAATCTTTGTTACTGAGGAGAAAAAAAACTGGTAAGTCAAAGTCAAGTCCCAATGTACTTTTACTTGTCTTCTCAAATAAACGCAAAAGCGACATGAAGCTTAAAGTACGAGCAGCTCTCGGTGAGCTGGATTGTGGAGTCGACATCCTTGTGACGGATTAAATTAGATGTCGTAGTTGTGGTGTCTCTTAGCCTTGCATTATGTCATTTTGCCTTGCTAATATATCCACACACAAAAAAAAAAATCATTGAAACCAGCTGCGCATGACAAATCCAAAGTACTGTGTGTTCTCCTTAAGAATAAAATATTAACAGTGGAGCATCAAAGGTCAAACAAAATTCATTCTGGGACATTCTGAGTTTTCCGATAGGAAAGAGAACATATCAAACTGATCAATTACCTTCCCTCCAAAATGTGATCATTTTGGAGTTTAATAACATTTCTCACTCAAAATTTCAAAAATGATCACTTATGGATGGCTAACAAGCTAGCATAGCTTCAGTATAGCTTGTTATCAAACTTTCAGGTCAGGCATAAAAAACATTTCCTCTGGTCCATTTTTTCAAGCGTGTATTTTTGTTCAGGGCCAAAACTTGAACTGTGAAAAATCACACACCAATTTTTGTTGGTGTGGTTGTTATATTTAAAATCAAACAACCAACTAACGCCTCACTTTTTCAGTTTCTTGAATGCAAGTTGAAAATCGAAGTTAAAAATGGGATGCATTTTTTTTGTGTTGGATTATAAAAAAGATGAATTAGTTACTTTTTTGGGGGGGAATTGATTGAAAATTGATCAATAAAAAATGCAACGAAGAAGCGATCCACGAGTAACACCGAATTCTCACATTCACAACACTGCGGGAGTGCAGCCATTTAACAAGACAAGCATACGAATGCTCATGCGAAAAGGAAAAGGAAGTCTTCCTCTTTAATTGAACATCTAATGAGCACCAAAAACTGGACTTCCATCTCATCAAAACAACATCGTACAAAGGCTACGTTATTATTGTTCATATGGTATTCGAAATTGGTCAGCCCACCGCTTTCTTCTTTATTTCTCACTCAGAAGTTGAGCATAAACAGCAGTTGTTTTCCCACCTCGACGCACTGTCCATAATTTGGCTTTTCGCATACAAGGAGCCACTAATCAGTCTAATTATTTCTTGTACCTTCCATTTCCCGCACCAGGACCATTACGGCACCACGAGGGTCCTGCGCTTTTATATGAGAATGCCCTCGTTTATTCAGAAAAAAATAATAATAATGTACAGGCCACGGGTAATTATCAGACATACAAACATAAACACCTTTAGAAGTTTTGGTTGCCAGCGCCCGCTTGAAGTTGGCGCAGTCATGTGACCTGACCACTGCCCTAGTTGAGCAGCCCCCCTTTAGATGTTTATGCATATATGGCCACTAATCTACCCAGTCAGGACTGTGGGATTTGGGAATATTTTTGTTTTACGCCAGATCAAAGTGTCTGGCGGGGATCAGGAGGAACACATCAAACACGGAAGACTCCCACGCCCACACTCACCAATCAAGTAACTGTTTTGCTTTGTGGAAAGAAAAAGAAAAGGATTCACACTGTGGGGCCTTTCTCCATCTGCAACCCCCCTCCCATCCCCCCACCCACCCTGTGTCGAGGCCGAGCCGTGTTGCGAACTTTCGATGGTCGCATCTTCATGCCTCACTCAAACTCCGTGGTGGTTAGAAACTATGTACAAAGTGTTGGATGTAAGTAGATTTTGCAGGTACGGTGGAACCTTGATTGACGTGTGTCCCGACTTTCCAGTTTTCAAGTTATGTGCTCCTCACACCGCTTTTTAGTTTTTCTCCCCAACATTTGAAGAGAGATCGCTCTGCTCCTTACTCGGTGTAAACAGGCGTCTTGACTTTTTTTTTCCAAGCTCCAACACGACACATTGTGAGGAAGAAAAAAAAAAAGTAAATAAAGGTTAAAGAGGTAAAGTCATCCGCAATTGAGATTTTGATGACTTGAGTGATACCTTGGGCAGCCGTGACGTGGAGGAACGTCAACCAGGCCACGTGAACAAACATGACGGGACAGATTCGGAGAAGTGACATATTCCCCCTGCACGGCCTGATTTTAAAAGAATTCTTTGGTGCAGTCGGCTCCAAGAATGATCTGAGGCGAAGCCGTTGGGATTTTGTGCCACTGGCAGGACACAAAACGCCAGTTTCTGGCATTCCAAAACTCTCTCTAATCTGAAAAACGCACATGCGGATTTTTTTTAGCAAGGTTTTTTTTTTCTTAAAAAGGAGTATTGTAAATAATTGAGTCATTTACTATACTTTAGTACATTTCAGATTGTACTTCTTTACTTGAATTTAAAGTACCGAATCAGTACTTTTAACTCATTCAGTACCAGCCAATTCTTGACCAAGTCTGAAAAGACGTTTAAAACCGTCTTTGGGAGTGAATGAGTTAAGTATCGATACTTCAACTTGAGTGTGAAGACTTCAACCCCCTCCGCTTCATACGAGTCCGACATGATTCTTCTTTATGTGGAACACGGAGAAAAGTGTGTTAGCAGATCAAAAAAAAAAAAAAAAAAAGGAGCACAAGGGTTTGAACTGCCGGCCTGTCAGTCAAAGCCGAAAATGCTTACGCCGACACCCATGCGCTCACACGCTGACTTCCTCTGAGGGCTGTTATTGTCAGAAGGCTTAAGGGTGGGAAGAGTAGAGGGGTGTTGGGGGGGGGGCCTTATTTGTAGACATCTTAAAGCAGCAGTAGCGAATAAAGTTGCCCACATGGAAGTGGACCCCCACCTACACAATGAGGCCCTAATACAAGCCCTCGCAGATGAGAGCTTTGCTTCAAGCCTGCACGTTGGCCTGTGGAGGAAAGTTGTGTGCTTTCAGCATTTTTTTTCTTCCCTGGAAGATGAAGAGAGCTGTTTGCAGACAGTGGAGAAAAGAAAACAATGCACGGTGCGCTTGCATACAAGTTGTAAGGTTAATCCCCTTCAACATATATCTGGATTATCGGTTTCTGGTATGTGCAATATGGATGGCATTTCAAATAGGACATGCAACATGGCCATAAAACAATAAATACATTTCATGTGAAAGGTTTTTTTCTTTTCCACTTGTAGATCAGTGGCATTTGTATGGGGAATGTGCAGCCCCAGAAGACATGCAGAATGTGAACATGAACATCGAAGGGGGGAAATGCTCAAATTCAGCCAGATGGGCAGTATGTGTAACTGATACTTTACGGTACAGCTCTTGTATTGATTCTCCCCGGCGTGCATCAGTGGGGAGGCTGCATCAGCCTCAGATAGAGAGAGGAACTGTCATAAAAATGCTCATAATACATATAAGGATGCTTCTTTTTCATACGGTTTAGTTTGTCCCCTCTGAGTACCTCACAAAAGTTCAAATGGCCCCTCTGAGGTTAAATGGGGTTTACTGTACACAATGAAGTGACCCTGAAGTGAGAATATTTTCTGCTGCGTTTTGAAATTCCCTGTTGGATGACCACTCCACATTTCTGAAAAGTTTTGCAACAAAAACAACGCCCAATTCATGTTAGGTTGGGTTTTCTGAGGGGCGGTGCACTGAAAACAGACGTCTATCAAATTGTCATTTTGTTGTCCAAATTGTCAGTTGCTAGAATAACATCATTACAACAGGAGCTGTTATCACGTCGCGTATGGGATAGAGACAGTACCAAGCTCGTTCCACTGTAGTCTAATTTTTTTTTACTCAAGGCTTTCCATTTTACCCGGGTTTGTTTTATAACAAAAAAAGGCATCTAGCTATTGATGTTGCGGCATGAAAACAAAAACTCTGCAGTTTTCATCTTGCGTGATACAGAAAATATGACTTGTAAATAGAGGTCCTGACGTTTACATCACTCTTTCCGTACAGTTCTTGTACTTTTTGAAAGCTGAAGTCAATAGATAGGAATAAGGGTGTCACGGCACCACCTAGTGGCCTTTAACTGTATTGTTTTGATTTCGACAATCATACACAATATGGATGTTTACAAATATATAAACTTTTTAAATGACACTTGGAGAACTTTGGAAATTAAACACCATTAAAAATATATTTATTATCGATGACAAGTGTTCACTTACAATTCATAGCTAGCTGATGCTGAGTGCTATTTTTTTCGGGATTCAAATTGACTGTCATCTGAACCCGAGGGCAGGGAGGACACGAGGGACGAGAGTGAGGCCATAATGGCTGGAGCTTCCATGGTGCAGGGACAAGAGACGGCTGGAGTCCAATTTAGGACACCAAAGGGAACGTTTCATCTTTAGTTCGTGCAGTTTTCGGGAGCCTGTAACACAAAATAAAGACAATGTCGGTTCACCACAGTGAGACTTTTTTCAGTTCCCATTCAATCACACATAATTTAAGTAAGTGTGAAGATATTGACAGAACAGTGCTCGACTCAAGCCCGTGCACCTTGAGGGTCTCGGAGGCTTTCCTCAGCTCCTTGATAACCGAAGACAGAGCTTCTGGGTTGATGCCCTGCTCACACAATCTCACACAGATCGACAGAGACTCCATGTCCAGGCCAGTGTTGAGCAGCCTTGAGATCTCCAGTAACACTGGTGGAAAGATACACGAATAACAGACGTGATAACCCAAGCAAAAGCAAGCGACTAGACAACGTGTTAGTGAAATGTCTGTATTACCGTCCATAGTCTCTCGGACTGCATTCAGGTTAGCACTGGATGATGCACTTGCCATGATGGTCCTGAATGGACAGTTAGCCAACTTGCTAGCTGGAAGCTATCGAAGCACTATAGGGACCCCGCGGGAGGATATAAACAATTTAACCAAGCGAATATAAATGATTTGAACATTTTCCGATCATTTTATGATGGTTACAAACAAACGTATCTCTTGAAAATTAGATCACCAAGCAATAAACTCGCAACAGACATTGAGCCTGATGGATTGAAGGTTGAGAAGCCGGAAGCGGATGTGACGTCAATACTCCCGATTGGTTGTTTCAGATTTCCGAGAACGTTTCTATTGGCTGCCGGGTTGCGAGGACGAAATTGAAAAAGCGTCCAAAAACGCCTAAAGACACTTCCTCCATTCAGTAGTGATTGCGGTGTTAAAGTGTTTGATTCTTCGATTATGTAAGTATCAAAAAATGTACATATCTAATATACCATTTGGTTTTATCTCAAAAGAACATCGCGTTATAGGAAAGGTAACATTCGAACGAAATAAGGAAACCAAGGTAAGATCGAAAAAGATGTCTTCTAGCAAATTTCCCTCAAACATTTATTGATCCAAGTCTGATATTTGACCTGATGAAAATATCACGGCACACCACCGAAAAAAAAGTCATTTGAAAAAAAAATGTAAAATTGACATAATGCCCGAGTGGTGTGCTTGTGCAAGGGCATTTCGTTGTCCACCCTTTTGCTTACTTTACTGGCTTCGATAGATGAGTAAAGATGCATTATTTGTCATGAATTAATATTGGTTTGGACCATCAAAGTGAAATTACAATATTAACCTCGAGAAACAATTAGTTTTGGTTATATTTATTATCAAAGATGGGGGACCACCCGGAGCCACATGTCACTCCAGAAACACCAGGGAGACCCTCAGTAAGGAATCCATTTGAAAGTCCCAATGACTACCGCCACCTCCGCGAGCCCCTGGTTCCCAGTCCGTCTGTTTTCAAGTTATCCCAAGCTGTGAGTCGTGTCTATTCATCCTGTCCACACTTAATGTTCTCTCTTGTTGTCTATGCTGTGTCTGAAATTGTCACTTTTGCACAGGCTCCCTCCGGGTTCAATTGGTCAATCGACGATATGGCCAGTCTGCTTCCAGTGCACATCGATCCAGAGGAGATTCAGCGACAGTCTTTTTACCTCAGCCAAACAAGGTACTTTATTGAAGTGCTGCAATCAAAGTGCATGACATGCCTTCAGGAAGGGTAGCAAGTTGGCTTAAAAGTATCTTTTTCTTTTTGGAATTTGAAGGATGGACTCTGACATTGAAGAAAAACGTCAGAACGCTATCGAGCAGGTATGTTACGATGCAAGACTAGACAATTGATACATTTTTACGTCACTATTGTCATGCCACAAATCATATCAATTTCTTGTCTGTATACGATCCAGTTTTTTACCAAAGGACCAATTGTGCCTTCGCCATGGTCTACGTCAGACCCCCGGAGAATACCTCACGCATCTAAGACCGGTATGCTTCCTCTCCCAATATCTTTCTTGACATTATCTGCATTCAAAAGTTTAGTTTTCTTCATATCATATTGTTGTGCATCCTCAGGGTCTCTGTCTCCGATGCTGGAGGAGTCAGAAAAAAAATCAGGTCAGTACTTTTTCATTAAGGTCGGAGCTTGTCTTTTCCCCTCGCCGTTAATTAACTTTTAAGTTTGTGTTGCAGTTGCCTCTCAGACGATTCTCTCGTTACCGGTGGCCTTTGATTTGGAGAGACTTCTCGGTAAGCCGATAATAGCTGAAGTCCGAGCGGCGGGTGATTGCGCCGTGATGTCACGGTGTTCATCTCCTAGGGGAATATTACCGCACCGAGGAAGCGGCGAGCGATGGCTCTCAGGAGAGCCTGAGCCAGTCCTCCTTGAGGCGTAAACTTTTCCTGGATGGCCAGAGCAGCTGCAGCGGCTCCGACAGCTCCAGTCCACCGAGCCCAGACAGAGGGCATTCTCGGGAAGTGAGGCCGTTGACCCAGGGAGAAGATTTTGTGGGTCAAGAAGCCATGTTTTCATCCCCTGTATCCTGCGGTGTGTCTGCTTCAACGCCCTCTACGGTGAGTAGGGGGAAAAAAAAAACCCACATATAAAAATGGTACCTCAAGTTACAAGCCCGCGCTTGGTCCATTTTATTTTATTTTTTTTTAAATTTGTCAACTGTAAGTGTAAAGAGAGATTTTATATTCGAGTGAATTGGCTTGATGACGGAACAAATGAAACTCGTACATCAAAGAACCAAGTTAAACATTCATTTCTTTTTCGACGTTGCTTGACAGAGTCAGTTCTCATCCAGTCCCATCCAGACTGGCTACTTCCGGGACTGCAGCAGCGCCAGCCCGCTCTTCCCTGATAGGTCATCCCCTGCGGACGCGACCTCGCCCATCGTTTCACCCATCGTCGCACATGCCCAACGCACACCCACAGGCCCAGGTATGAGAGTGGATTTTATCCAAGAACTGTCCCTTCATTTTCTATTGCGCTTTTGGGAGAGGAAACTAAAGCGACACGACGGCTATAAATGGCGAATAGAAATATTTTACAACTAATAAAAAGAGAAAGAGAATCAAATTTGGCCCTGATGCACAAAAGCTCTCCCACCCTGCTCTAAAACTCATGTGTGATGTTTTTGTTTTGTTTTTTTTCTTTTTGTGATCCTCTTCAGCCGAGTGGAAGCGACCTTGCAGTTTGACTCCCCACAGCATCCCCCTGGACGTGAACGTCCCCTCCTTCGCCATGAGTCCGGACGTGGAGGGCTGCTCTCCCATCCGGAGCTGTTCTCCGCACCAGCGCCATCCCCGAGAGAATCCCAGGCCTCGATTCCGTTGCTGCACCACCCCGCCCCTAATTGCCCCCGTCCTCAATCCCAAACTACCAGACGTCCAGGAGGCCGAGGACCCACCGACCGGACTCGCGATGGATTCCCATTTATCCTCCCCTCTGGCTCGGGGCAATAGTGCTCCCGATGTGGAGAACTTGGGATTCAGTGACACTGTGGAGATGGAGAACGAGCAGGAGTTCAGGATGGAGGGGAAACTGCAAGAAGAGGATGAGGAGGGGGCCAACGGGGGTCTCTCTGGACGGCTGACCAGCTCTCGGATGGGCAATGTGTCGGCCACGGAAAACTCCCAAATGTGTCTCTCTCTTTTGACGGAGCGCAGCAGTATACGCTATGATTCCAGTATGCAGGTTTGTGGTTTTTTTTTATTTACTCAACTACAGTTTTGTTGTAGAAATTCAATTTCACTTGTTTTTTTTTTTGTTTTTCAATTAAATATTCCTAAAACCTGACATTTGAACGGGGGCGTGAAGATTTTTTCACCTCTTCAAATAGCTTAGGCTGCAGCTCACCAGGGCCTTTGGCTATGAAAAAAATGAAGGAAATGAAAATGTTCTGTCGGCATAACAACCAGACATCTGCGCGCTTGGCCTCGTGTAGGTGGACAGCGGCTACCAAACGACCTCGACGACGGCCGGCAGTCTGATCGACGGCCTCGCCTCGGACTATCACGGCAAAGAGTCCTTCAGCGCCAACCTCACCGACGAAACCTCCCACCTCACCAAAACCTCTAAAGTCAAGGTACCGGTATCACCAGAACTGCTCTCACACACTCTACTGAACATACTCTGCACACTACACTCGCCAAATCGTTTGGCAAAATCTTTTTTGTGGATTTTTACATTTTGCTACACCTGCAAGTTGGAATTTTGAGTTGAGCACTTTGGATGTCGTGTCTCGTTGCGGCGTAATGTGCCAGCCCTCGTTGAGGTTTCCTGGATGAGATGCAGCATAATTAGAACAAGAGGCAGAGAAGGTCCTCAACTACTGTAAGATCTGAGCAGACAGAATACGCGCCTGGGAGTATTGTCGTATACCGTGTGCTAAAGCAGCAGTTGTTTGAAGGTTCATAATTAACGTAACATTGACACAAATTTTCATGACCATGTCTGTAGCGTTTCACATGAAGTTGCATAAACGTTTTGGTGTGTAAATGTTCAAAGTTTCTTTTTTTTTTTTTTGTAAACTTCACATAAACTGAAGCAGTCAGGCTTTGCCACTTACTGGGAAACAAAAATTCTTAATAGGTTTAAATGTGTTTAAAGCCTGCGGGTTGGGTTTAAAAAAAAAAAAGCACATTCTTATATATGCTCTGATGTATCAGCGTTTTGATTTCTTGCGGGTGGGCCTGTAATTCATTCCCTGCAATCAACTGTCATTGTAGGAAATTAAAATTCTTAACTTTTGTCCTTTTCCAGGTGTGGTATCCTCATCACTGAACTGTTTCACGCACGCATCAAAAGGGACACCCACTTCTTGCAGTTTTTTTTTAAACAGTACTTTAGTTCTCCACAAATGTTATTGGAGGCATTAAATGAGGTTGTACAGCGAGTTATCACACAGCGGTGCTGGCACATCTGAGGAAAAGTAGGTGGCTGCAGTTTTATGAGGTGCTGCCATAATCGTGCAGGAAATATGAAATGTGCTGTATTTTTTTAAGGAAATCTATTACAGTGACTTTTACATCTATTTTTTTAACTCTCCAGTAAGGTTCATCAGGTGGCATGCATGAATACTGAACTTAACAGAATGACTGACGTGTTTGCGCTTCAATGTATTATTTGTGATGTGCTTCATGATTTAAGTCACAAAAATCAAGGCTGAGTAATACTTGTCACTTTAACGAATGTCAACATGACAATCTTACTTTGTACGTATGTTGGTGGTTCGCACCTCTTTCTGTGACGCGGTGTGAGCAATGGACTGAAAATGTACATCCGTTCTTCGTTCACAAATAAGAGAAACTCGAGGCCACGGACACGATGCAGCGGAAATTTTAAATGCCGTCGACTGAAATCCATGATGCCATTTTTCTGGACCCTTATGAGTTATTCAGCGTCCTCGTGTCACTTGAAAGGCGTGACATACGGTTCTGCTCTATCGAATGGTATTTACAGTACCGGGTGGGTGTGTTAAAATGACTTACAATAGTGGCATTGGACGTATTCATAATTCATAATTTTCACTCTAAAAAATTAATAAAAATAGTTCAAACTGAAGCTCCTTTGAAATGTAAAAAAATAATAATAAAATAAAATGTTTGTATGGCAGTTTTATTAAATTGTCCAAAGAATGTCGAGTCCAGTTCTTGATGCAACATGGCGGCTTAACTATCCAGTCTGGGCTTCTTGTTTTGCGTTTCATCGGCCGTGGCCGAAACACTTACACCCGGGATCTGAAAGGAGAAGGGAGAGGATGTCACTTGCGGAATATGGCGTCTGTATTTGCGCAACTCTTACCACAGGCTCGGTCAAGGCCATGCGTATCTTCTGGTGCTGAATATTGGAGTCGTCCAGGCTGACGGTGACCTTCACCCGGTCAAATATACGGAAGGTGTGCCGCTCCACAGTCAGAGACGGATACTGAACACAGAGCGCGGTGGCGGTTAAACAGCAGACCCTCGTAACACGCGTTGCGCCTTTACTACCTCCTCATCAAATACGAGGTTAAGGCCGCTCTTGTCCTTGCCGTCGAAGAAGACCGTTCCCTCCAGGCCGAACTTGGGGATGAGGACGATGATGGCGTTCTTCCTTACAAATAGGACGAATCCTTCCTCGCTCAGGACACCTCGGCTCTTAAAGAACAACTAGCAAGGGAACAAAGCAGGCGGCTATAAGTACTATGCAGGACACGTAACTGCACAACATTTTTATCTTTTTTTAACTGTACTTGTATTTAAACGTGCACGACTCTTGGGGATTCTTATTTTAACCTGAACCGGACCTCATTTGCACAGGGACGAGTTGAGTGCGGGCATTGCCGCTTACCTGCGTATGGAAGGCCACAGATGCCCTCTGAGCGTACTGGGACATTTTGTGTCTGTAGTTGAGGTTGTTGCACAGCGCTGATTGTTTGTGTTTGTCCGTCAAATCCGGGTAGGTGCCGTCCGCTCCAATGGCCACGGCCAGAAGGCGGTGCACGATGATGTCGGCGTACCTGCGCGGCGGGAGGGTGATGTCGACATTTAGTCGGGAAGAGGTTGGAATACAGCACTTGTTGTTTTTTGTTGACATCCAGGTGGCAAAATTGTTTGGTTTTTTTGTTTGTTTTTAAGCAGAGGGGGGAAAAGCTTTTTGGCAACATCAAATAGATATTTTTCCTTTGTTTTCAATTCAGTTTGGCTGCGGTCAATCACAACGCTCAACTTTGCAGTTTAGAGTGCGCTATACCTTCGAATGGGCGACGTGAAGTGCGTGTAAATGGGCGAGGCGAGACCGTAGTGGTGGAAGTCGCTGTCCATGCCCGAGCAGAAATAGACGGCCTGCATCATGCAGCGAGTGGCCAGGATGCGCAGCAACGTGTTGAAGTACGCAAAGCCGTCCACGTTGGCTGCTTCCAGCGAGTCGGCCAGCGCCTTGGCCGAATCCGTACGGAGCAGCACATCCTAAATCACCAAAACAAAACAAAAAAAATAAGTCGACCCTCCAAATTGAACACCATCTGTCCGATTCATTTCTTTTCAGTTTTTGCCATAATTCTACCCGTAAGAAATAAAGTGCAACTGATTTAAACCTAAATAAAGTTCAGCTGTTCTGTTACGCTTTTTTCTGACATTTGTGTGGTCAAAAACTTTCCAGGGGTTAAAAAAAAAAGAAAAAGAAAAAATTAACAGTATTTTTTGTGCATTTACTTTTTCGCAACCAATGAGACACCCTGTCGTTATCAGTGTCTTCATTTTGTTGGTTGTTAACGTGTGCAGCCCATGAACAAGTTCATGACCCACCTTGGACTTTGCTGCCTTCAGGAGAATGTCATAGTTGGAAGGCGGTGGTGCCGGATGTTTCCTCAACAGGGCGCACTCGGCAAACTCGTCGTAGATCTTCTGGGCGACTGAAATGTTGGCCAGCAACATGAACTCCTCCACCATGGAGTTGGTCTCCCTGATGTGACCAAGAGATTCCAGTCCAGTGAGTACGACACTCAACTCCATTGACTTGCATTTCCAATCAGTTATCCCCTCTCCTTGCGAGTGTTTTCATTTTGCATTTGTGGTTGACTAACCCGCTCGGCTCGCCTGCGGTTTTTGGAAGGACTTACATGAGCTCTTTGGTCTGAAGCTCAATGGGGTCGTGGGTTTCGCTGTCCATGTGAAAGCGGACCTCCAGGGAGGACAACGTCAGCGCCCTGAAGGAGATGATGAATGACATTTTTGTCATTAACCGAGTCCAAGTAATCCCGCTTTCCCGGCAGACCTCACCCTTTCTCAATCCTGCGCTTCTTCAGGATCTTGGCGAGCTTGTTGAGGCCGCGCAGGCTTTTGGTGATGTCGTCATTCTTGCCCGTATCGTCGATCCTCATCTGGGCCTCAGCATACGTCAGAGATGCCTGAATTGAATCAGGAGACGGCGTTACGATCAAGTACCATAAAATTCGGACAACAAGCCGGGAAATTTTAGTTTATTTTTTTTTTCAAACCCCAAGTGGAGGCTTATTTACGGAAATTCCTGATCGCATGAGTGTCAGGTTGTCATCGAGTCTTAAGTTTCGATTTAGCTCGCCAAAATCACGTTGACTGTTCATGAAGTTTTTGATGAGCCGTTTTGGTTTTCTCTCAGTTGGCTGACAGTGCGAAAAAAGTTCCGATTTTTCTATTTAGTCGGTCGGGGTGGCTTAAAGACCACCACACTCAATGGACTACTCCATCCATTTGCACCAGAAAAATCAATCCAAGTACGACGCCGTGCTCATTTGCATGTTTACTTCATGACATACCTTGGAGTTGATGACACTTTTCGTGAAGCGCGTTTTCACAACTTCAGCCTTTTGATTCATCTCCCAGATAGACGAGAAAGACAACCTTGGGGTAAAAAACAAAACAAAAACATACACAAGTCAGTTGGTCGGAAATAATTGGAGAGACGGCGGCGTGGAAAGCCGAACCTGTCCACGTTGGAGCGAAGTGAACACAGATTGGAGCTGAGCAGCTCGGGAACCATGTCGATCCTCTGTGGGACGCAACACACGCATGTAAATTGCTCCGCTAAGGCATGACGACTGACGGAATTTGTGCATGCGTGCTTTGGTCAGTCAGCACTTGGATTGTCCTTACTTTCCCACAGAGGTAAACGGTCGTGCCTCGGTTGGCGGCCTCTTTGTCCAGAGCGTTCCCGGGTCTGATGAAGTGAGTGACATCGGCGATGTGGACTCCCACCTACGGCAAAAACACACACCTGAGGTTGCAGACGGGGCGCGTGACAAATACTGGAGCGTACATACGAGACCTCTACCTCAAAGTTGCCGTTGGCCAGCTCTCTGCAGTGGAGCGCGTCGTCGATGTCCGTGCATCCGGGAGGATCCACGCTGCACACCGTCAGATGCCTCAGGTCCTCCCTGCCCACGATGTCCTGCAGGCGCACGTAGGCAAAAGTATTGAGACACAACTTTTAAATCAGTGGTTGGGATATTTTTATATATATATATATTATATTTATTTACAGGAACAAAGACTGGAAAGATGTCATTTACCTCCGGTTTGATGCTCCATGGCATTTTGGGAAGAAAACTAAGCACGGCCTGGGAGAAGGCCTGATGGGGAACGTCGTGCTCCAGCAGCAGGACTTCTTCTTCCGTCTCCTTTTCCCCCGCCACGCCCAAAGTACGGACAAAGTGACCCTAATGAAAAGGAAACGTCAATTGTAATTGACCATCCAGATCACATTAAGGACTTAAATGAGGTCAACGGCGATGGCACCAACGCACGTTTGGATATCTGGAGTCTTTGGGCCAGCCGTCGATGGCCACCATGATCCTCTGGCCTGCTAATGTGGACGCTTGGCGGGTTTCGATGCGGATGCGTGGAATGCAGCGGTCGGCCGGCGTGAAAAGGTGGCGTGTCGACTAAAGGAAAAGGAAAAAGAACCCACTTCATGTGGTCTCTCTCGATCACAGATCTTCACAGAATCCGCTGTGCTTAACGCTACCATAAACATCGTGGCCAAAGGAGTAAGCTTTGAAGCTATTTTGACAGCGCACTACCGATCTATTAGACATGGCTAATAGAAGCTCCTCCCCTTACTTCGACATATTTCCTTAGCGACAAGAAACCACGACTCCCGTTTACTTTTGGTGTAATTCCACTGTCTGTTACTAGATGGCAGCACAATGGGCTTGAAAGAAGAACAAAAACAGGACGTATTTCAAGACCAGCCCAGTTTTTGCTGAAGATGACTGAATGTCAAATTCTCTTCAGTCCTGCTTTTTATGCCTACAGAAGGCAACAGCTGTCGGGTCCATTTCATAATTGTTGGGTAGCTGCTTTTTGTGAGAAGAAAAAAAAAAACATTTTTTTAAGGCGATATTGCCCCGCCGTAGTCTGACATTACCTCTTTGATTTGGGAGATATTGAGCATGCCGCAGAAGGGCCTCCAGTTCCTCTTGATGATCCCCACTATCTTGCCTGTCGGCTTCCTGTCGACATCCCCTCCGCAACTTCTCAGCTGCTTACGAACAGAGAGACCGTCATCAAGCAGAGAAGTAGACTCCGAACCGGACTGCGCCCAACAGCAACTTACAGCATCCTCCTCCTGCTCCTCTTCTTCGGTAGTGGTGTCGTCTTTGGCAGAGCCCACATCGTGCAGCATGACGGAAGACGGCGCCACCCATTGACTGCGCGGCAACAACTGCACGGCAACCACATCTTGGTGCACGGCTCTGTTGAGGTGCTGAAGGCCCTGGATCAGAACCTGGAGAGTTGTGAAAACGTGAGTGTAACACAGAAATACACAAAGCAAGATATTGTGCACATGTTGCTATGGATATGTAAAAGCGCTTTGGCGACATACCTCTGTGCCGTCTTCCTCATCTTTTTGAATAAACACTTTGGCCTCCAGATAGTTGTCCCTGCTGGCCTTGAAGGTGCCCTGGAGGAAGGAGCCGCTTTTGATGCCAGCCTGGATCCTGGACAGCGGGAGATGCTCGGGAAATAACACCCGACTGCTGGCAATGTCGTTCTGAGGGCGGGAAAGAGGCCATTTGTGATGTCGCAATTGCCACAATTCAAGCTGTTTGAACTCATTCCTAAGAATTATGTGCGACTTTGCAATTTTAATCATTCGTTGCGAAATGCTTAACTACCGAGAAATAAAAGTGACAGAGGCATGTTTGCCACTCGTATAAAAATAAGTCATTCCTTCTCTAAGCAGTGATTATCAAAGTGTAATACGGACACCTCAGGGTTCAGGTAACGGCCAATCACAGCTCACCTGCTTTCTGAGTTTGGCCATGTAACGTTCGCAAGAATGCCGCAACATCTGTTGTGATTTCAGGCTGTAACAACCGCCACGAAAACTCCTGAAAAATCCATGAGGTACTCATTTGCTTACCTTGTCATCATTTGACAAGGCGAGGCGATCCACGAGCTCGGGATTCGCGATCAGGCCCTTGACGTACTCCTCGACTGGCGTGGGAACAAAGGATGCCTTGGTACGCGATTATCACCGCAATCGGGCAATTCTAAAAGGTTCGATGAAAAATCTTACATTTGTACACCAACAAACCGCTCTCTTGTGCCTTCTGCTTATTAGCGACGTCATTAGTTAGGAGCACCAGCTTGGGGTCATCGGGCTTTGCCAGGTGCTCGCTATACCACTTGGCCGCCACTCGGATAGCTCGGTCATTCCGGTCGTTGGCGCTCTCCCCCGGTTCGCGTTCGATGAATGTCTCTCTGAAGGAATAAAAGGAAATTAATAATCCTGTCCAAAAGAGAAGCCTAAAGAGAAATGTGGCGATGCACTTTGCTACCTGTGGTGCTCGTTGGTAAATGTGTAGAAGTGTCTTTCCTCCTCGTGGATGAGATCCTTGAGACGTTTGTAGACCGGCGCGCTGCGGTGGCGTACTTCCTGCAGAACGGTCTGGAGGATCACCACGTTGCAAATCACGGGGTCCTCCAAAACATCGATCTGTGGGATACCAAAATAATGTGTGGTTGTTGGAAAATTCATTATGAGCGTAATATCTGTGCTAATTTGTTAGCCTGTCTACGGAGTTTGGCATTACGAAATAGCATTGAACGAGTAGATTTCTGTGAGACTAAATAATATGGTTCTGTTGAATTGTTTAATTATCTTTTGTTTCAATTTTTTTTCTTTAGTCAAAGGGGAGTACATTTTTTTTAATGGCTAACTTCAATTTAGTTGTATTTAAAATGGGGAGGGGGGTTTAAAGTACATTTGCATTGCATTTTTTAGAATTGTTTCTTATCTCTTATCTCGATACGTTTTTTAATTTAACGTTGAAGAGAAATTCATATTCATTGGACTCAACTTTTCAAAGTGTTTGTGTGTCATACACTTGGCTATTCAGGTTCAACTACAAATTAGACTAAATTTTGCAGCATATCATCACAGAATCAGAGCGAAACAATGGTAATGCTTACAAATTCTGCCTTCCTTGTTTGGTTTGCAAGCTCGATTGACAGCCTGATACAACACCAGAATGTTTTGCTGTCTCTGCCGCGCTCTTACCTGATGCAACACCACATTGGTGTCGGGGACGAGGTAATGCGAAAACGAGCACAAGTTGCTCTCGATGCATGCTTCTCTCTGCAGCACAGTGGATTCCTGGCGGCACTGGTCGCACGCCTCGCTTCCGCACCAAATGTCGTCTCGCAGATAATGCTCGCGCACTATTTTCATCACCCGGCCGCCCCGAGTCTTCTTAACGAAGGTTTTAGATTTTAACATGATGACGACGTGGGTATTTAAAAAGAGTAAAAACTTAAGCGTTTTCGGCTATCATTTGATTCAAAGTAAAATCTGAACGTCCCATGTGAGGATGCGTTTCGCCGTTCTGTGGGCCGACTAAAACAAACCACAGGTCTTGACAAGAAGCGTTCTATACACACGTAACGAACGGTATTCACGTTGACTTTGTTCTGTTTAATGACGTTCGCGTATAAACTGTAACATATGACAGTTGAATTTAGTATGCATAACAAACCAACATATTACACGTTGGATGAGAACAAAGTACTAAGGAGATAGAGTTGGTCGGCCATCTCAAGAAAGCCGACGAAGCGCAAACACGGCTGGTAGCAGGTAGTATCGAATCACACAGCGCCTCCGTCGATTGGAGAGAGTAGTGCATTTGTTGTGAAGCGCTAGAACGCACAAGTTAGCAGAACGACGCTGTGTTACTATTAACTTACTAGTGGCACAGCATTTGGCCTAATAGTACGACCTCTAATTGCATATTTTTAATGAGTAAACGCTCGGCTTTCCAAACGGATAGACAAAAAGAGTTGTACTGCGCGTATATTACAACAGGGGGCACTTCAAGTATAAAGTCAACGTCAACGTAAGGGTACGTTTCATCTCAGTGTATAATGAACTTATTAACCTCGGTCGTACGTCCTCTGTTTCAACTTGAGTTTTTGATATCGAGGATATAGATACCGGCAAATAAGATGTGCCCCGGGACTGTTGTGGAACGAAGCGGGACCCTTGAAAATAACGAAGTGTGTTTCTGACAGCTTTCCTCTTTATGGCGTCTCGTTTGGTGCTTACATAATATTTGAAAGAAGGTATGTAAATACAATTAACATGGCGCACCACTCGAGCTCGTTTCGGCCAGTTAACTTTGTCGTTCCACAACCTAGCTCTGGACATATTGACGCTTAGCTTTTTAGCATTAGCTAGCCAGCCGGGGTGGAAAGTGAACATGCCCCCAAAGAAGCCAAAGTCGAGGGCCGCCAACGTCTCCAGCTCTCTGGACCTGGAGTCGGAGGATGTCAGCCTGGAGACCACCGTGCCCACCGCTGAGGATGTCTCCTCGTCGGACGAGGTGCGGCCGGGCTCGCAGAAGCTCATCCGACAGTTGATCGAGAGGAAGGAGCTGCTTCAGAACGTCCAGCTGCTGAAAATCGAGCTTTCCCAGAAAAACCTCGCCATAGATAACTTGAAGGCCGACTACATGTCCAAGGTAACTCAAGCTTTCCATTGTGTTCCATCAACCTGCCTTGCGTGTTTTTGGAATGTGGGAGGAAACCGGAGTACCCGGAGAAAAGCCACACAGGCACGGGGAGAACATGCAAACTCCATACAAGAAGGCCAGAGCCGGAATCGAACCCTGTACCTCTGCACTGTGAGGCCGACATGCTAAGCAGTCGACCACCGTGGCCCCTACATCTTAACCAGTGGTGCGCAAAGTTATGGATGGCTCTGAATAACGCACATTTATTTTAGATTAGAATCATAATCTTACAATAATCAAGTTGTTTATTCTTGAGATAAGAAGTCATATTTGAATGCTCCTTCTTGGGTTTGAGTAGTGCTCTGTTGCTGTCCGCTAGGTGGAGGAGCTGGACGAGAGATTGAATGACGCTCTCCATCAGAAACAAGTGTTGGCGCTGAGGCTGGACAGTGAGCTGAAGCTCGCTCAGGAGGACAACAGGTGGGCGTCTGTACACTCGGAACACAGCGCTATGCTATCATCGTATTGAATACGAAACGTGTGTGTCTTCAGAAAGCAGCAGGCTCTGCGCAAGAAGGAAATGGACGAAATCCTGCTCCGGCAGCAGCAGCTGGAGGAGGCCAACCTGCAGATGCGAGAGAAGGCCGGAGAGCTGCGCCGCTCTCTCCGGGACTTGGACATGTCGCACGAGCGCTACCTGGAGCTTCGCGACCTCCCCGAAGAGACTGTGTCCATTCAGGAATTTGTTGCTGTGAGTTGCTTTGTACTCCTTTTATCAACATTTCCGACGTGTTGTAGACCGTTTTCATGATGTTTGCAGGTGCGCTTTTACGAAGCGGTGACTCCGTTACGGGCTCAGGTGGCTGAGCTGAGTGTGAAGAAAGACACTTTGAGCGAAGACCTGGAGACGCAGCGGACGCAAATGAAGGCTGTGATGGAGGTACTGCACAGTGATATGGATGGATGGATGGATGGATGGCTATATAGCTAGCTAGCTTGTATTTGAAATGCCATGGATGGGCTAACAGAAATCAGCATGCATGTTACAGTAACTATAAACCTTCAAACAAATGCTGCTTTAATACACACAGTGCAGAACAAACAAAACATCCAGCACTGCTCACTTGCATAGATTTTCTCGAATTTATGTGACGATGACGATTATTGAAGCTTAGTGGAGACCTTCTCTGCCTCTTCTTCTTGCTGAAAATTACACTGCATGTCTTCCCGTAGAACTCAGTGCTGCCCAGCATGTTGCGGCACAATGTTGTACTACACTGAAAGCTCGCATTTCTAAATTCAGACTTGCTCGTATGCTGTAAAAACCATAAAACCATCCGCGATATAGTGGGCATGTGAACACATGAGCTAAAATACAGCAAACAAATTCCCCCTGAAGGGAGTCGCATAATTCAATGAAGAATGCAAATTCAAAAGGTTGGGTTTCTTCAATGTGTGTGTGTGAAAACAACAGAATGCTAAGCGTTTCTTCTCCCTGCTGTTTTAAGCACCTTCATGGTCTTTAAATATCAATTTAAAATGATACAATGTCCCCTTTCAATCAGACTGCTGATCACAATTTACTGACGTTTCCGGATGAGATATTTTTATCCTCTGATATGTATTCTGCGTGCGCTCAGAGCTACGAGGAGGAACGCCGTCTCCGCACGGAGCTGGAGCTAAGGAGCCAGCGACTGACGTTGGAGCTGGCTGACACCAAACAGCACATCCAAGATGGGGACTACCGGCGCGAAAACTACCCCAACATCAAACGGTGACTGACAGCTTTGAAACTGCTTGTGTGCAAATCGTGGGGGTCTCTTGAGTGGCTGTCCATCAAGTATCAAGTGAAACAACCAAGTTGCTAGCTGTCTATTTCTGAAAATGTGCCTGAGCCATCGGCCGTCCAAGGGAAGACGTAACTCTGAAATCTCCCCGTGACAAAAAATGAATTTGACCCCCCTGCTTTATCATCATTGCGTATGTACAGTAAATGGACGTGTGTGTAATATATTGTGTTCGTTAGCGAGCGTGACATCTTGGAGGCCGAATTGAAAGACGTGAAGAGAAGATTCGAGACCCTGAACTTGACTCACGCGGCCCTCGGCAGGGAGCGAGAGACCCTCAGCAAAGAGGTGCGTCGCCCTAAGCTGAACACCAACCCAAACATACACCTGCTGTTTGGTTGTCTCGGTTGGTCGATGCAAAATCTTGACTCTAAAGGGCTTACGAATCAGGAGAGGAGGGGGGAGGAAAGAGGAGAAGCTGTCGTAAAACAGTCCAAAATCCAGATGTTCGAGGATAAGCCAGGCCAAGAGACTTGTTTCATACTTGGTGTCGTTTAACCAAATGTACAACTTTTTTCTCTAGCAAACATAAATGTATTTCAGGGTTTTTTTTTCCCCTTGCAACTTTTTAATTCCTACGACACTTAGGCATACAGATAGTAACCTTGAATTGATATTCAGATTATGAAGGGCCCTTGGAACAGTTTCTCTCCTGTGAGAGATCCCCAAAACGTTTGTGAGCCCCTGCTGTAGTTGACTCTCGCCTCCCTGCGTTGTTGTTTTTGCCCTACAGATGGCGACGTTGCAGCAGTCAGTGACGCTGCTGCAGAAGGACAAGGAGTACCTGCACAGACAGAACATGGAGCTGAGCATTCGCTGCGCACACGAGGAAGACCGCCTGGAGCGCCTGCAGGTTTTTACCGTCTCGGACGACGTCGGCGCCTCACGTAATCAATCGTCGAGCCACGTCTAACTGCTGGTGTACCTGCTCCAGGTGCAACTGGAGGACACCAAGAAGGCCCGAGAAGACGCCTATGAGAAATATGTCACATCCAGGTTTAGCATCTGCTGCTTTTTAGCCTCAAGTAGCCGCACAAACACTTCACGTCATGACCTTCTTTTTGCTTTCCGTTGCAGCGATCACCACAAGTCCGAGTATGAGCGGAAGCTGAGAGACGAGCTGGAGAACATCCGACTGAAGACCGGTCAGGAAATCGATAACCTGCAGAGAACATCCAGGGAGATGTATGAGAGGGAGAACAGGTGCGGCATCCTCAAGCGTCATTGGTTCACTCCCCGTGTTCCAAGAGTCCTAACTGGTCTTCATTGAGTAGAAACCTGCGCGAGGCCAGAGACAACGCCGTGCTGGAGAAGGAGCGGGCGTTTGCTGCCGAGAGGGATACTCAGTCGCGATACGACCAGCTTCTGGAACAGTACGTTTGACCGCACCGTGTCTGGAAAATTGCTGCTTTCTACCATCATTACACTGTACAGGGGGTCCTCGCTTCACGGCGGTCCCGACATATCAGGTTTTGACGTTTCGAATGGGGCACGATGAGCTTGATAATACAATCAATCAAAACAAATATTGACGCTGCGATTGGCTGGCAGCCAGTTCTGAGTGTCCTTCGCCTACTGCCCGAAGACAGCTGGGATAGGCTCCAGTATGCGCCGCGAGCCTTGTGAGGATAAAGCGGATCAGAAAATGAATGGATGGATGGATGTTGACTCAAATTCCATTCCATCATCCATTTTTACAAGATGAAAACGCTGCACGGAGACGCCTTCGGAGATCGAGCGATGCAGTTCTCCACTGTTACAGTGGACTGAACCGTCCCAGTTTGAATCAGCACCAAATTGTCCACCATTATAAATACTCACCTTCATTTATTCGTTCTTCATGAAGGGGAAAGGAAACAAATAGCTGCCTTGGGTGCTTAAGCAAACAAAACAAAGAAAATGGATGCTCACTTGGGTGTAAATCTGAAATCATGAGTCAATTTTCTTCCCTTCCACAGAGGTACCACGTGTATTTGCTTTCTGCGTAAGCACTGTGATGTCTTTCCCAGCAATTAACGATGAAGGCTCATGCTGTATATACTGTATACATAGTGAGACGTAGGTGTGCCATTACATTACAAAACATAACAAAACAACATAAGAGGAAGTTTGGACGGCAACGTGTACTGCACCTGTGCTGTCATTAATGTGACAATGTGATCTATTGTTCGAATCGGAGCTTTTCATTCATTCAAAGCCTTTGTTGACTGCTCCACGCGTTTGTCGGTTTCCTATTGGCGGGAGACTGACGCGGGGCGAGAGGCGCAGTCCGCACCACTCGCAGGGCACAAATAGGCAAACGACCGTTCAAACTCATATCTCGGATGAACGTAAAGTGCATGTTTTGGGAATATGGCAGCAAAGCAAAGTAGCTAGGTAGAACCCACACAAGCAGAGATTCGAACCGAGATCCCCTGACAGGCAGGTGTGCTAACTACCAGCACGCCATGCTTCGACAATGCTTTGTCACAAAAAATCTGATCACGGTTGGTGTTGCCCGTTTTTTTGTTTGGTTTTTTTTTTGGAATTTTTTTTTTTTTTTTTAATAGGAAGCATTTATTATACCAAGGCTGTTTCCATCTAAGTATTAGTCAGAACTAACTCATGATGACCTCCGCTGTAGATTCAAACCCAGATCTCCTGACAGTGAGGCAGACACGTCAACCACTACTGCCAGACTCACTAGTTCATAGTGTTTTCAAAAACACATCATTTCATTTAAAAAAAATGTCCGCCTAGTTCTCAGTGTCTAGTTCCCACCTGACTGCAAACCTGATGGGAAATTAATAAAGCAGTTTTTTAATTTTTTTTAGCAAATAATCTTCAATATGATGACAGCTCAAAGTCATTATTCATACCTCTCATGGTCAATGAAAATTAAAAGCAGGATCTTTGATGCCCTTATGCACTGCCTCGTTAAATCACTCACGCAAGCATGTTGGCAAATATCAGCGGGCCCACTTTCGCTGCTGACGGTAAAAGTCAGTGTGAATGTCACTTCCTGCTTGTGGTTGAAACATCAGAAAACCTTTGAGAAGATTTGCCTGAGGACGACACTTAAAGCGTCAAAAAAACTCTGAGCCAGTCAGTGCAGTTTTTTTTTTTTTTTTGTCTCACAGGCTGCGACATATTTCACATTCATTTTAAATGTCTAATTATTCTCACGTTGCGTAATTAGCGAGGCAGCCTTCCTGAGTTCCACAATGCAAACATAGAGAACATTACTATAAGGAGCGGCTGACATGCACGCAGTACCTGCTTGATGCCAGCGTGCCCTGTGTCACGTCTGAAGGCTATCATTAGTGCGCGCTGGTGCTTTGATTTTGCCGTTTCTGACGTAAGACGAAGCAGCGGGGTCAAAAGTCACACCAAAGTCACTTCAGGTGACTGCATGGAGTCGCTGGTCTCTCCTCAAGGAAGGAAATACTTCCAGTGCAGGTAAAGAGAAAGTAGCCACATTAGATTGACTGTAAATGTCAACTATTCCAGTGTTTCCTAACCAAGGCGGCAAGGCTGGTATTTTATGTAACACCCCCCCCCCACCACCAAAAAAAAGTCACAGCCCAATGCTAAATATAAATATCAATGAAGAGGAAATGCAGGTTAATTATGGCTCATTTATCATTTCAAGTAAGAGCATTTAATTGTGCCTTTCACCAGCACAGATAAATGAACAAAAATATACATTGTAGAAAATAAAGTTTCATTAACACCGCGTTACTCTGATTTGCCGACCAAACTACTGCATAGTTTATTTTGGAAAACACATTAAATTTCTTTTTTTTTTTTGTTTTCCGCTCACATTTTCCACCCTTTGTCTCACAATCAAAGGAAGGTTCGCACCCTTTGTGTATGTGTACGTATGTATGTAGAACAAGAAAATGTGGTCCAGAGTATGTCAACAATTTAAAGTATGTCCAATCTTTATTTCATATTTGACTTGAACTATAGTCTGTAAAATAGGCTATAAATGTCACACACACACACAGCAGCAGCAGCAGTGTCCCTGTCTCCAAGCTACTACTGCATGCTTGTCATTTCTCCAGATCCAAACCACCAGCTGTTGGTCTTACTTTCCATACACACACACACACACACACACACACACACACACACACACACACACACACACACACACACACACACACACACACACACACACATACATCGACACAGACAGACTCACTCTCCCTTACGCTCTCTCTTTGCCACGATTGCATTCCCGCCACGCATCGCAAGCCAGCAACGACAGATGCTAGCCACAAGCCCTTAACCCCTAACCCCACGCATGCCCCTATTTTTGGGGCAAAGAATGAGGCGGACGAGCTTGAAATGGCGTCAGACGAGCGTAGAGTAGTTTCGGTCACCGGCTCATTCGGGTTCAAAAACGCTGTTTCGAGCCCGCAAGACTGTCGGAAAGTCCGGGATTCTCCGTGTCGAGGCGTGCGCCAAAATCTCGTTAGAAGGGATGAAGGAATAACCCGACACACGCGAGAACATTCGCATGAAGTCATTCCTCGCATCTCGATTGCAGGCCGGCATGAATAAAGGAGGACATAAAACGTCGACCATGTGCACTTGTCCGTCACGTCGCGCGTGCACGGCTCGGGCCGAGAGCGCTGCGCGGATGATGAAATCCTATCAGGTCAGCTGTAATCGGGAGTTATTAATATTGTCCAAAGCAACCTCTGCGGCTCGAGGAAGCAAACACGCGCATCTCCCCCCCCCGCCGTCCGCCTTTCACTTGAAGAGCTGCTTTGTTATTTGTATCGGAGGCATCGCGCACACGTGACTCAGCAAGTTGGGGCTCTTTGCTGATATTTAAAGAGTAAACCTAAAATGGTCAATTGAACGTGAACCTTTTGTTGAAAATACAGATGGCCCAACTGTGCAATGGACCTTTTGCACATTGCTGTTGCCTAACGAGGAGCCAAACCACAAAATTCACCAAAGGCGTTTGAGCCATGTGACTCGAGACATTTCTGCCTCCATTAAAATTGGTGTTTAGGACCAATTAAGGTTACGTGCGGTTCACGTAACAACACCTAGACGACCGATCAAAAACAAGTGGCAATTGTGAGGCTTCTGTTCTCAGAAGGAAGTGGCCGCCGAGCTCGTAGTGTTGCAGAGTGCTAGCCGATTGCAGGAGAAACTGGAGGAGTCACAGAGAGGCATTGCGTTGGATGACTTGAGTAACGTATCGGTTCGTTCGTGGCTCCCACACCTGTTGTGAATGTTGCCATTCAGCTTCTTGTGGGAGGACGGCTGGACGCGCGTATTCAAAAGTTTACAGCGGGTCGAAAGGTTCACCTTCATTCTGGCTTCATGTAACCTGAAGCCCGAGGATCCAGAACGAGTCGTGTACGTCGCTTCGCTTTTACATCTCCGGAGCGCTCGAATCCAAAAACATTTTTTCCCTGACAACTCGATTCAATTACCGTAGATCATAGGTGTCAAACTCAAGGCACGGGGGCCAAATCTGGCCCGCCACATCGTTTTATGTGGCCCGTGAAAGCCAATCAAGCATGTCAACTTCCATGATGCTTCCTAAAATCTGTACCGAAATTTAATATAAATACACTTAGATAGTTGAAGAAATTATTATTCTTGACTTCTTTATTTGGTTTCACAGTCATAATTGGCCTGCAAGTGAAATGGCAATGACAGTGTGGCCCGCGACAAAAATGAGTTTAACACCTCTGCCGTAGATGAATGAACTTAGCAAGCAATACGAGCTTTTTATTTTCTTTTAAGATGGTACGCAAGATTTAAGGCTTCGCGTGCTAGCTTGCAAGTTCACGGGCTACGCCACTTTTCACTCCAAATTGTGTGATCTGAGAACACAAGGTCCCGTCATTTCGCTCTCATTAAGTTGCCTGTGCCGACTGCCAAACGCAATCACCGAACATCAAAAGAGGCCAAGCATCGCTGTGGGCGCTTCTCTTCATTCTGACATTTGAAGACTCGGCAGTCCTGTTGAGCAACAGCGCACTTGCCAAGTGGTGTGTTTTTGAAAGCGAAGCGGATGATTACTCCCCTCATGGCTTTTTATGATTGAAGATGCTATCTAGTGAATCATCGTATTTTATTGTGTCTACCAGACAGACAGATCTGTAGTAGTTTTTTTTTTCACTTTACAGCTCGATTGCAACATCGAAATGTGTTGGCGATAGGTGGAGAGGAGCGTGTTTTTACACTGCCTGTAAAAACCCGTTTTCGAGCCCTGTTCCATTTACTGATTGTGAAAAACTGTTGTTCAAAATGGTTCAACCCGAGCGTCCACCCCCCCAGACCTCCCGCGAATCTGAATGACCCCATCCATCTGTTCGCCATCCTTTGTGAACTAGGAAGGAGCTTGTTTTAAAGTGCCATTTAAATAAAGTTGAGTTGACTAACAAGAAGAGAGAACCACAAACAATCGGATGACGGGCCCGCTTAGAATGTATTGCGGTGTGTTCATGATAGCATTGATAAAACCACGAGACTCTTAATACATCAAGACACTTGAACAATTTTCGATAGAGCTTGTCCTCATCAAGGTCGCAGGTGAGCCGGATCCTATCCCAGCTGACTTTGTGTAAGAGGCGGTGCACCTCGGGCCGCTTGCCAGCCACTCACGGGGCAACTGTAGACAAGCAACCATTTGCATTTCCGTTCGCACCAATGGACGCTTTTGAGTCGTCAAATTTACCGAACGTGAATGCTTTGAGAATTTGGTAGGAAGCCGGACCGCCTGCAGAAAACCCACACAAGCATTGGGCGACCGTGCAAACCCCCACACAAGAGAACGCTGAGATCCCGACCCCGAATCTCAGAACTAGTGCGCGGCCCCCATGACGTCACGCTTCAAATCCGAACATCCAAATGCTTCAGTGCGCAAAAGTCATGCGAGTTCTTTTGTGGTCCCCATTTCCACCCGGCAGGTTTCGCCAGCTGCAGCTCGGCACCGACAGCAGGGTCGCGCAGTTATCCAACCAGACCAAGTTGCACTCTTTCGAAGCCGAGCGCGCTCAGCTGATGAAGGAAGAGACGGAAAAGGCTCTGGCCCAGTGCCAGGTGGAGTGTGAGAAGCTGCGCAAAAAACTGGAGGTACTCCCAAAAAAACGTCACAGAGTCCCCTCAGCGGAGACTGCAGAGGGCGAGAATAATTTTTGGTCTATTCAGTAGGACTCAAAGTCAGGTCCTCGCCGACCGAGCTGTAACCTTACACAGATGAGCAGCCGCCTAATTTTTGTCTGAAAGTTATTCTCCCTCATCCTGTGTTGCTATGTTTTTTTTTTCCTGCCAACCTGTCAGCGGGCCTTCGTCATCAAGACACAATTCTTTCAACACTCTCGCAACACTTTTCGTTTTAGTCATCAGACAGCACTCACGATAGCTCCTTGGTTTTTTTGCCTTGCGCGCTTGCCTCCGAGCGGTTCTCAGGAAAAAGTAATTAAAGAAGAGCCAAGAAAACTGAAAAGAAAGTCATAGATCATCTTTTGATCTGAGACGGCTGGCGACTAGCTCGCTGGGTTTTCTTGTTGTTTTCAAACACAAATCGCACAGCCGCTAGTGACCAATTTTGTACATCAAGTATGGGACTAAATAACATTTGAGGGGTTGCTCGGAAACAGTTTTTCCTTCTGTATTCTACATCCGCCATCTCAATGAATTGGAATATTTTGGAAAGTTCATTTCCGTAGTTCAATCACAAAAACACCAAATTCGCCATCTCCACAAATTACGGTACACTAAAACAAATGGTTACGATTGAAAATAGGTGGTAGTCCTCCTGAAAATTATTTTCCTGTGACTATTGAAAAGTGAAATCAATGAACTCGTCAATGATATTACAATTATTGGGGTGCGCTATGCACTGTAATCCCCCATATTTTGGGAACCATTTTTGTCGGTCAAATTAAGTCCATTTTTAGTGCATCAAGTGCTACATAGTGCACCTCTTGTGCACAAGTTCTTCATTCTTATAAAGATTTCCACCTTTCTGTTTCTGTATTTTCGTGAGAATTTAGTTGAATTTTGAACATAAATTACAATTAATAACAACAACAACATAATACCCGAACATTTGAAACAAAATATGGTGTTTTCGTGTCAAACATATACTGGGATCAGTGCAACTTTTGCGAATGCTGTTTCTTTCCGACCCGCTATATTTCAAAATCTAAATATTTGGTGACCACTGAATGGAAATGCACAATGGAAGCAGAGTATCAGTTTCTTCTTTGTTTCCACCTCTGCGGCAGGTTTTGACGCAGGAGTTTTACAGGCTGCAGACGTCATCAGAGAAACGCACGGCGGAGCTTCACGCTCAGAATGCCGAGCAGGTGTCCCGACTGGAGACGTACGAAAAACTGGAGCAGGAGCTGGACCAGGTCACCATGCAGGCTGCCGAAAGTGAGGCCGCTCACTGGTTGTCATTGGTTGCCGGACAGGCACACTCGTTCGATTCGGGGTTAATGTGAGGCACGGTGAATGGTGTTAGCTGTCTTCTGACTCTGACTTAACATGAGGAGGGGGTGATTGGTGACTGCTGAACACAGCCACATCCTCAGTTTTAGAGGGTGTGCACACTTATACAACCACATGATCTCAGTTGTTTATTTTTACTTCTCATTTCTGAAAGATGTCTTTTTTTTTTTTTTTTTTTTAATGAGTAATGCCCGGTCACGTCTGTGGTGGAGGGGAAAAGAAATTCAAAGGATTTATCTTGGCTTCATTTGTATATCGCAAAAACCTGGCATGTGAACAGGGGTGTGTAGACTTTCTATATCGACCGTACGTTCAACAATCTTTGCTGACGAGCTCGTGTTTGCTTTGGTGTCTGTCCAGTTGAGAACGAGGAGGAAGCAGAGAGGGTCCTCTTCTCATACGGCTACGGAGCCAACGTTCCCACCACGGCAAGAAGGAGACTTCAGCAGAGGTACGGACCCTGAGGCACACCGCACACAGCTGGGAATATCCACACAAAGAAAACAGAAACGCGCACAATAACACACTGCGCATTACTGCGACAGTGGAACTTCTTCTCCTTGTTTAGACTGGTTCTTCACCTGGAATAAATGACATCAACAAATGCATATTTGCGTGCTAAAGTCTTCGCATAGCATAAGGGCAGTTCGAACGTTCCGGTTTTGTGTTTTCTTCTCTGACTTTAAAAGGCGTACACAACTCAATTCACAACAAACAGCATGATGGCAAATAGTGAGCAAGTCTTCAAAAGAGGCATCAAGCTGTTTCAAGCCACTCCCAGGTGCAGTTTACTTTCAGACGATTCATAAAAGACAGCTTTGGCTTATTTCAAAGTGCTACGGTCGGACCGTTTTGAAGATTTTTTTCTACCTGTTGTTCAACTAATAATATAGGACAAAGTGTTGTTATACATTCAAATGTGCTGCTTGTAGTTCATCTGTTCATTGGTCTAAGTGTCAAGGGAGCAAAAAAAAGGGTTCTTTTTTTATGACAGCTTTTTAAAATTTAATTAGTTACCAGATTTTTCTTCTGCCGCGCATCCGCATCGGCCTCAAAAAATCCATGTCAGGTCCTAGATTTATGCTTCTAGCAACTGATATTTGAACCCAAATGGCACATCGCCAGAACGTAGACTTGCAATCGAAAAATATGCATGCATATATTCTTCATCATCTGTGGAAAAAAAACGATTAACAGTTGTCGTGAAGCTCTTATATTGCCCGTGGTGTCCAAGTTGCAAACACCAGAGGTAGCCGCAATGAATTCATCGAACTTGAATTCGGTACATCGAATTCGGTACATCCTCTTTAAATTGTTGTTATTCTTTTTTTAAATGAAGTGCAATATTATCGAATACTGTAAAACAGATTTGTGTTTTACTTTGGCGAAGGCTGGAACAGATTGATGGTATTTCCCTACATTTCACTGGAGGGAGATGACTTGAGATCACTTTGTTTGAAGTTACGGAAAGAATTAAACTGATACCTCAAGGCACCGTGGTAGTGCAAAAGAACACTTTTCAAGATGCAAGTTCATCCATCAAACACGTTAGCCCAGTGAGTCCCAGGCCGCACGTGTTATGCTTGAATCCCTTGAGGTATGAGGTTTTCCTTTTCTCATGCAAAACTCCAAATAACTCAATAATACCGCGATCGGTACAAATCAAATCCGTGACCTCGTGTCGTCTTAGCAACTCGTGTCGGCTTGCATCACCCTGAGAACAGCCACACACACACACACACACACACACACGTGTATATTTATCTTTGCATCGTTTCTCACTGAAAACATGACTTTATTCAAGCAACTCACTATGAGTTGCTCCTTTGTGTGCCAGGTGACAAAGTGCTTCCTCTACCGCTCGTGTTTGCAGTGGCATTAAACCTGCCCGGGTGGATGACAGCCTTCATACCAGCGCAAATTCCTCTTGACTTTTTCTCTTCTCATTGCCAAATGTCGACTTCTGGCTGTGTGATATACTGCCATCATCTGCACATAGGCACCGCGACTCCCCCCTCGGTCCCGCCCCCGCCTCGCCTTCTCGTACTACTTACTGTGTTGCGACTTGTATTGCATGTGTGTGTCCTGAATGTGTTTTGATAGTCCGTGCGCACTTTTTTTGGTAGTCAACACAAGTGGCGAAAAAAGTTCATATTGATCTCATCTGTCATGGTTACATAACCCATGAGGGAAATACTGAAGTAACACTAGTGGTAACTTGCAGTGTTTTGGAATTTTCTCCTCACTCTTTGTGTGTGTGTGTGTGCGCCCAGTGTTCACCTGGCCCGCAGGGTGCTCCAGCTGGAGAGGCAGAACACATCACTGAGGAGAGACTTGGAGAGACACCAGTCCCAAACAGGCCAGATATCCGAGGAGGTAAACACCGAACGAGGCGCTACGGAGTTCACTACAATGGACTGCGTGTTGGTTTGCAACTTTCGCGCCTTTTGTGTCCACACCTGCACTTTCCTAACTTGGTCTTCCAACCCCCACGCGGGCACCACGGAGATTCCCCAGAGCCCGAATGGTTTGCTACGAGTGTTTTGATGGCATAACAGTTCTCACACCGCCATGCACGCGGCCTCCTCTGCCGTCATCTTCCCCCTTGCCCTCGTGGCATCGCAGGGGCCCGCCGCCACTGGTATTGAAATTAGTCTGGCACACCGTAATGGGCCTGTCACGAAAATGCCAAGATTTTGTTTGGCGGCAAACACAACAGCGAAGGCGAGAAAGTGTGAGAAGCCGGGAGTGGTAGTGCCTGTCTGTCACAATTGTTGACTCAGAGGGAAAGCAGGGCCGCAAAGCGTGACTGCGGCGGTCTTATCCTCTCGCAGCACGTCGACGCACCAATCGCAGAGGCTTATGTTTTGTTGTGTTGACTTTGTAGATGTGCAAAGTGGAGACTTGAATTCAGGGGTGTGTCCATGCTCGTGCTGCAATTTGAAAGTCAACGTCAGGCTGAATTATTATTTTTTTTTTTTAGTCGAGTACATTTTTTTTGAAAGCTTTTCGAGTCGCACGAATGTTGAGATGGTTGAGAGTAACTAGGCGGGGCCCCACTTCAGGCTAAATAAACCAGCCATTCACCTGTCAGCAAAGACTGACTGGCATTCATCAGGAATACCTTATGATTCACTGACTGTGAAAGCAGCACGTGAAAAATTACAGTTTTTCTTCTCAGAAAAGCCAAGGGTGTCAGCCACCTCGTCACCCACACAGACGCCCTGACGAGCTTTGCTATTGTCCTCAACCTCCCACCCACTTCGCCTTGCCCTCCTACCCGCTTTTGCTCGCCCTCTTGTGGGCTATAAAAGCGGTTTAATGTGTAACAAGCCGACTTTATCTGTTTCCCCTCCCCAGATTTTAGGCCAGATAGCAAATGAACACAAGAGCACCGCGACGCCGCTTTTGCCTCTGCATTCGCCGCCTCGTCAATTCAATGCTTTTCGGCTTCCTCATCTACTACTGGTTCATATCACAAGTCAGCTGAGCTACAAATATCTGGACATTAGTCTTGCACGAAGCCGTGCACGAAGGCTCAGCAAAGCCGATACTGCCTCGGGAAACCAAAGTGGACATGATGTTGGTTCATCAAGTTGGAGCTATCCGACTGGGAACTGTGACATCATTTTTAGCATAATGCATTCATGGAGAGTTGCGTCTGGGAACCCTTTGCTCATAGTCTCCGTTCCATAGCCCCCCCCCCCCCCCCCCCCAAAAAAAAAAACTGTCCCTGGATGGAGGCAATTTAGGGAAGGGGGGATTCCTAACGGCTCGGCCGTGGCCCAGAATTATGCAGCGTTTGGCAGAATGGGAAGCAAAACATGAAAATCCAGTCCAGACTGCTCACCTTATCAATCACTTTAAAGGGGCCTTGTGTGATATTTATACAAGGCCCCTTGAAATAAAGCTAAGTACACACTTAAATCCCGTTTTGTTTTGAGGGTTTTTTCCCCCTACACCCACTGCGCTAGTTAACGGTGGACAGCGCGCAAGACAACGCCGGCGCAGCTCGAGCCAAATAATTCCGACTGTGATATGCCGCGCTGGAGCTGACTGATTTCTGTGCAGTTGTGTGCGGCCAACCAGCTGCTGGAGCAGACGCAGCAGCCCTACAGCTACCTGATCGAGACGGTGAGACACAAGGACGGACAGATCAACACCCTCAAGCAACGCGTGGCTTCGCTGGAGGACGACGTCACGTACGCGCGCACTCTCTCACGCATACGCGCACCCTCCACCATACATTGGCGCACCTTTTAATTTGCGGCAATTAGCTTGATTTCATTTGTTCCACTTTAAAAGACTCCGATTGGCCGTCTTCCATCTCTCCCATCCCTTGGGGTTATGTTAGCTCTGCTTTATCTTCCTCCATGGCTTTGGCACCTTTCTAATTCCAAGTGGGTCATTAAAACCGCATGGAAATCCACACAATGTGCAATTAGGACAGAAACAGTCTTTGACCACATTTATGTGAAGAATGCGTAGCACGGTTGCGTGCTCCCGAGGTTCAGATCTCATCTACCGCCTTCCTGTGTAGAATTTGCATGCAGGAAATGACTCTTTGTAGTCTGATGCAAATGGCGCAAAAATGTCATCCCAAAGAGCCAGTCCGATTCAAAATCCTCCCCAAGTGTGACCTTGAGTGGAAATGCTCCTTTGTTTATTTGTCCCCTCTAATTGGGCAATAACCAGTCCAGGGGGGTCACTTCCCATCTTCAGAAAAAAAAAAAAAGAGGAGGTATTTGGTGATATCTGTTACATAAGCAGGCCTCGGGGCTGCACTACTCTCAAGTCGCTTTCGAGTGACGTGGCAAAACGGAAGGCTAACTAGTTAGCACGTCGGTTCGCTGTTGATTGCGCATCGTGGAATGTCACATGACTATATGACAGTGGCATCATTTGCTTTGAATGCTCTACTTTTATTGAGCCTACGTTGTGGCTGCCAGCACCAATGCCCAAATTCCCAGGAAGCGGGGGGGAGGGGGTTGGGGGGAGTCACAGAATCCACGTCGCTTGAGGTCCGGTGTCCAATTTCCACAGTCAGTCGTGCTTTGGGGTGGCGTGGCATCTGCTGCTGTTGGTCCTTTGTCGTTCCTGAAGTCCGAGGTCAACGCAGCCGTCGACCAGGAAATTTTACAGCACTTGATGCTTCCTGCTGCTGACCAGTTTTATGGAGATGCAGATTTCATTTTCCAGCAGGACTTGGCGCCTGCACACAGTACCAAAGCGATCAGTACCTGGTGTTCTAAAACTTTCTTGAGATCGTGATTTTATTTTTTATTTTTTTAATAAGCTTTCAGATATAATGTGGAATGAATGTGTCTGTTGCACACGTTTTGAATCGAATGACTGAAATCAATCAAGTCTTTCATGTTATTCTTATTTTTGGACGCGCACCCCTACATGTTTGACAGTTGCCTGGGAGCATGTTTGATATTTATGCGGGGTCGTAGTCCATTCATGTCTTCTTTAACGTTCATCCTACCCGTGTCATTAGAATGATGACGCATGCAGCGTAGTTTGTGAGCAAACTTTTTCTGCACTGTTCCTAATCAGACCCCACCCTGATACCAAAAAAGAAAATAAAAAATAAGTCACCTCCGGATGAAGTGAATGGCGCACAATTGCAGTTTGCCTTGACTCACTCTTAGTCATCCTCACACTGTCTGACTCGTTTCATAAATTGACCGCTGTCATGTTATCTTTTTAACGTTCGCTCCCTTGTGTCAGCAGTTCTCTGAGGAAAGAGCGGACGGCTCTTCTGCAGGTGAAGAACAACATGGCCGCCGATTTGGAGCGGCTCCTCAACCATCGGGAGGTACTTTGTGATGATGTTCCTTCCTTCAAAAAAACAATCATAGACGCCGAGTTTAAAATTGCCCGTATTCACCATTTCAACCCTAAATACACCCACAAAGCGCGGCGATTTTTCTGATACGAGTCTCGGATAGTGTTCATTTTTTTTTCCACCCTCGACTTTATTTCCGATAAACTTGGAGGCTGTTTTTCCCATAATATCACAACCTTGTCATAATATTATCACTTCAAATTTTCTTGTAAACTACATTCTTAGAACAATACATCTTTTTTCTGATCATATTATAACTTTTGGAATAAAACCTCTCTTTGTTTTTGAGACATATTTAGGCCTGCCGTGCTACTGGAGGCTAATGTTGGTTATGATGATGATACTTCAAGAGCTAACTCTTTTTTTGATGTTAGAACTCGCCGTTAAAAGTTTGAGAGCCACTGCCTTAGAGAAAATTGACTGTTCCGTACAATTAACGGCTCAAAGTGCATCGGCAACTGTCACTCGCTATTGCATTTCACACGCACACGCACGCGCACACTTCCCTGAAGCGGCAGCATATATGAAGTTCGCTCGTAAAATGCAAATTTTGGCGGAGGAGCTCGCCTGCCTGTCAAACTTTGTCTACTGATACCTTTTGTCACGCCGCTGTTCGCCGTCACAACAGCTCGTGACGCTACGGCTAGCTACTTCTCACCGAGCCTGGTGCCTTATAAGGCGCTACATCAGCAGTACAAAAATCTGCGGCTACGCCCCAATTAGTGTTTTTCGTCAGATAGTTATTTTTTCACGGGGGGGAGAAAAAAAAGGCGCAAGCGGTGAGAAGCGAATCAGCCTTGGGCATATCGTGAATTTCTTCCCCATTGCTGTGTTTTTCTGACAAATGTCATCGGGCCGAAAAGCTTCACATTTCCATCGAAGGCCTCAAACCAACAAAGCACTGATTAAGCCAGTCGTGCCTGTTTGCCTCTTTTCACTCTGCGGGAGTCACATTTAAAACAAACGTTCAGGCTTTTCACACCAGACGAGTTCTCTCACTGTGTTGCAACAATTCCTTTACGATTATGTGTGCGTGCGTGCGTGCGCGCCCACGTGTAAAAACAGGTCTCCCCGCCACCCCCACCCAGTGCTTGCCGTTTGCTGTATGAAGTATGTGCCCTGTCACGGACAGCTGTTCGTCTGCCTGCCTGTTTGAGATGCCACCGCAGCGTGCGTGTGCGCGCGCGCCGCGTTGCTGCGTGTGTGTGACATGCCGGGGCTCATGTCCTCAGGGGTGATAAATAGAACAGCAAAATGGATCAGAGTCCACCCTCCTGCACCAAACACGATCCTTGAAGCTCGTTGGAGCCCCGGGGTCGCCTTGAAGAGCTCTTTCTCGACCACTGATTGGCAACCGCATAAGTGTGCCATGAGAGAGCGTCGGGTGCGCTGTGGGAAATGATCCCATTTTCTGTAATTGGTCGGAAAATTATTCTTCACTCACGACAATGTTTCTTGTTCACGTATGTCGGTACAGGCGGAGCAATTAAGTGCTCTTTCAGTTGATGGCAGAAGGTACAATCCACCAGCCTGTTGCCATTCATACAACCGGATAACACAATTTGTGTGCAACTAAATAGGCCCGCGATTCACAATGACTTGAGAACATTTGTGCGTAAATTGAGACATCCTTATTTGAATAGAAACGTTTTGTTTATCGCCGTGGGGAGGGGACCTTCCAGGCGCATCTGAAATGGGTACAAATCTGTCATACAGAGACCATATGGAGAAATAATAAAATAGTTTTTGACATTGATGTTTTTTGAAGTATTCCTCAGCACCTGTTCTCACTCTCTTGCTCACTCAAAATATGCTTTGCGTCATGTTGTTTGTCACTCCCAGTTGAAGTTTTACTGTAAAACGGGCACATGAAACAAAAGACACGTTAAACATTGTATATTTCAAAACCAAAATGTTCATGAAAACCATGTAACTTATTCTAATGCTAACATGCAATGTGGAAATGCCACAGACTGGCTGACATTTTGGTCTTCACATGCCAAACTGCTACTTGAGCAACACATCCAAACAGATCCCTCAACAATACACAAAGTCATTTCTCTTTGTTTTTTGGAGTCAACAAACATTACTGGAAGTTAGTTGGGGACCTTCTCTGCCTCCTCTTGTTGCCGTCCGTTGCGCTGCATCGCTTGCCTTCTGTGACTTCTGTGCTGTGTGGCATGTTGCACCACAACGTGTTACGACACGAAACGTGTGCAACACTAAAATTCCGGCTAAACATGTAAAAACTCATTAAAAAACACTACTGTATATACTGTAAGTTTTTTTACACATTTTTTTTCCAGTGTAAAATATGCGCCTTGACTTAATAAAGGTTGGGATACACTGCTCTAGGCAAATAGTTCCGATCCATAAAAAGACACAATATGAGGTCTAACACGTCGCCCGCGTGTGATCCCGCAGGAGTTAGCCATGATGAAACAGGTGCTGATCAGCATGCGCTCCCAACAAGAAAACGCCCTCAACCCCTTGGAGGCGGACAAAGCCAAACCAGGGACCGCCGGATCAAGCAAGAAGCGGGACAGCGGGCCCGCCAAGGACGAGTCGCCCGGCAAACCTAAACCCACCGTTTTTGTAAGTGTCGGACGAGGTGTGAGTCTCATCTCCTCAACTGAGGCAAAGGAGACACACTAGGTTGGCAGGGAGAAAGGGGGGGCGGGAGTTTTTTTTCAGTTGGGTCTCATTCGAGCAACAGTTGTGAGAGAGTCCCAAATTTATAGTCAAATGATCCCTCCTGTTGCAGAAAAGTGGAGGTGAGACATTCATCACTTATCCGGCTTGATGATTGTGTTGATTTGGGGTTGACATACTGGTGCATCCGAATAAATTAGAATATTGTAGAAAATTTCACTCCTTTCAGTCAATACAAAATGTGAAACTCATCGCTGTAAATCCATGCAGATGACTAAAATCAAGAAAATGCTTGTCAGGAGGCCAATTTCCATTCAAGCTCTATCGTAAAATGTGTTTTTAATTGGCTCTTTATCTCATGTTGTGTTAGCCAGAGATGGTGACTTTTTGGTTTTAATGTAGAATCGTCAAAACTCCCAACGAGAGAATCGTGAATCATTTCACTGTTTCACTTTTCAAATTGAACTACTAAAATAAACGACATTTCTTCTCGCTTTTCTAATTTATTGCGATGTACCTATACATGAAATGGGAGTACAGTATAATGTAAGAAGAAATTGCATCAATTGAATTTATATCAAGACAGGTAGCTAGCTAGCCAGCCAGCCAGCTAGATAAAAAAATGTGGATTTTTTTTTTTCTTTTTTGCCACATACCTGTTTATCTACCATTTGAAACAATATGCCTTCACCTAATTATTTGAAACTTTTTGGCTAACCACCCCAAAAAAACTGTCATTCAACTTTTTTAGGTAACCACACACACACAAAAAAAAAAAGTCATGTTCTTAATCAAAATTTCCTCCGTTTTATTTGCAGACAAAAAGAGAAGCTCCTGATTGGTTCCAAAAAGTCAAGCAGAAGCCCCCAAAATGACTCATTTGTGGAGGGTTTTTTTTTTTGTTGTTGTTGTTTGTTTGTTTCTTAATCACATTAAAATGTTTTGACATCATTTTTCTAATTCAGAAACATTTTATGGGATTTGGAACAGTCGCGACTGTTCGTTCTCCCACACAGTCAGATTCTCCTCAGGTAACACATTGCTCGTGAAAGTGCCCAAGTATTCTTTTTTTCCTGGCACACGTCGCCATTATTGTGCTCATCCATCTTCTCATCGGTTGCCTGCCGCATTATTCTTGAATTGGATGATTGGCATATTTTACATGACCTCATAGTATAAAAGGGAAAGCCACCTGGTCGTTAGGAGTTCAGTGCAGCTGCTGTTGCACATTGATTATTCTGCACGGTACGTTGCTGAACAACAGTGCCGGAATTCCTTCCTTGGTTCCCCGCCAGTTAGCAGTCCTTTTTTTTTTATTTTTTACATTCTCGTCCGCTTTTGACTCTTACTCGGTAATGCCTGAGCTAATCTTCTAGCTAAACCTAAGAATTGGCTGGCATCCTCCTGGATTTTGCGTCAACGCTGACAGACGGGCATTCGTTTGTTCTGTTTCTTCTGAGGAAAAATGTTGTAAGTGTGTGTGTCATCGTGGCTCTTTCCAAACTCAAGCAAAATAATAAATGTGAGGCGGGATTGGCACATCTCCGCACTCGCTTTATCACTGGCCAAACACTGAACACTTCTGATAGATAGACAGACAGACAGATAGATAGAGAAGTGCCAAAAGCTTATTTATTGCTTCTCACTCAACATCTGGCAGCTGCTAGCAGTTGAGCTGCACTGTGTTTGTTTACACCATACCAATGGTCCGTAGCCATTCATGTGAATACAATTGCCATTGTACCTCTCGTAAAATCATCAATGTTTGCCGGTTCGAGGTTACAAGTTAAAAAAAAAAAAGAAACAGTTTGCCCGTAGTTTAAGAATACGTTGTCACAAGGAGGCAGGCTCAGTGACCGCCGTACTTAAGCTTTTCCATTGATTGTTGATTGATTGCGTCACCGTCACATTTGTCCATTCAAAATCAGGCTACACGGTTGAGGTAGAAACGAAACTCCGGCGTACAGCGATGACTTTCAACAAGAAAAAAAAAAACTTTTTATGGACTCGAGGCACCGCTTGCGAATGTCTTAGATGTCATTTCTCCCCAATTTGAACGCGTTGCACTTCAGTCCCCTCGTGTAAAATGATTTGTAATTCGAATGTGGAAAGGTTTGTTCCACCTTGATTCACCCTTGCGGCTGCGCGTCGTTAATGTGCGTTCGACAGCGAGTTCAGGGCGGTGGCCGCGTTTGAATGAGTGATGTGCAGCCTTTTAAAGGTCTGGTGGGCGGCGCGAGTGCTCTATTTACACCAGGCCCGCTCCGCCCTGCACGCCGCGCTTAGAAAACTGATGGTGGGCCGCTGGAGGAGGCGAGACAAGTGCAAACGGGGATGTGAGCAAGATCGTCCGCTTCCACTCCCTCCCCCGGCTCGATTGTAGCATCCTCCTCCTCTTCCTTTCTCTTTTCGGCGTTTTGAAACGGGGCTCGGTTCGAGTGGTTCTTGTTTGTTTTGTTTTTTGTTTTTTTCCCCCTTTTTGGGAGCTCTATGGCTGCGACATTGGCGATGAGCGGAGGAGGCGGTGGCGGGCACGAGGAGCCCTTCTACCCGTTGCACAAGGCGTCCTTGCCCGCAGGATTCCACCTGGAGGACTTCGGCATGGAGTTCAAGATGAGCGAGTCGGACAGAGGCGGACACGGCGTCTACACGCAGGTATTAAATTAAAAAAAAAACAACAACAACAACAACAACACACAGCTCGCACTCGTGGTCGGATTGTGATCGATTGTGTTTGGGGTTCAATGGGCGTGGCGGCTGTTTTTCCCTAACCGGCCTGCCACACCGTTTCCACCGCGCACGCTCTCGGATTTTTTTTTTTTTTAAATACATCGTGAAACATTTGCGGTGAACGCGCAAGGCACCCCCCCCCCCCC
>CAAKHF010007789.1:0-24091 GCA_901007745.1 Hippocampus kuda
CTGATCAAGGCGGGGCTGTGAAAAATGCTGCCCATTACAGGCGCAAGACACAAGCGCCCCGGACTGTCCAGCAACGACAGTCAAATAGCGCCGACATTCCTCCCAGTCAAAAACAGTGCTGGTATACCCATGCTGCCGAGAAGGCGCAACCACCAAGCACAGAGTCTCCTCCTTGATGAATGTCGTGGCCAAAAATGCTGAAAAAAGTCCACATCAGGTCCACACGACGTAACAACAAACACAAGTGACAAAACAAACACAAAAACAACAAAAAAAGCAAGGCTCATGAGAGCACTTGCCGACGGCTGCCTACTCGGGCGCCATCTTGACTTCAAAGTCAAGATGTTCTCCCCGTGCCTGTGTGGGTTTTCTCTGGGTACTCCAGTTTCTTCCCACATTCCAAAAATGTGCATGGCAGGCTACTGGAACACTCCAAATTGTCCCTGCGTGTGATTGTGAGTGTGGATAGTTGTTCGTCTATGTGTGCCCTGCGATTGGCTGGCATCCAGTTCAGGGTGTACCCCGCCTGCTGCCCGAAGACAGCTGGGTTGGCTCAGCATGCCCCGCGACCCTTGTGAGGATATGCGGATCAGAAAATGGATGGATGGATGGATGGTTAGCACACTTCCCTCACAGTACACAGGTCCAGGGTTCGAACCCGGACCTGTCCTTCCTGTCCTTCCTGTGTGGAATTTGCATGTTCTCCCTGTCCCTGTGTGGGTTTTCTTCGGATACTCTGGTTTCCTCCCACATTCCAAAAACATGGTAGCTTGGCAGGTTAATGGAACACTCTAAATTGTCCCTAGGTGTGATTTGTGAGTGTGGATGGGTGTTCGTCTATGTGTTCCCTGTCATTGACTGCAAACCAGTCCAGGGTTTACCCCGCCTGCTGCCTGAAGTCCGCGCCTGCTAAAATAATGACATATGTGCAAAACATTTGCTCAAAAGATTGTGGTCATAATCAATCTTGGCTATGGGGAAAAACAATATCAAGACATGATCATCTGTATACTTAATATGTATGATGCTTTTAAAACTGGGTAGAAATAAACCTTGAGTGAAGATCTTTTCGAAAGTGATGAAATAATGTATTGTGTCTTTGTTTTGTGGGTCCTGACCTGTGGGGGTTCTTGTTTCTCTTGACAATCAACTTCTGATAAAGAAGCATGCATCAGATGACATTGTGTCATCTGCGGAGTGTTCCAGTGACGACGAAGACCTAGAAGAGTGTGAAACTGGTCATCCAGGTGGGCTAGGTTAGTTTGCATTTGCTTGCTTTCTATGTGCGTTCATGCATCAGCACCAGTATGGATGATGGCAGTCTCAAAGCATCACAGCCCCCATGGTTAGACAAAGTGTAGCTGAATTTGAAAATAAAAAAAAACATTGAACTGGCTATTCAGAGCTGCATTTGTTATCTTGCAAGTCATGTCGAGAAGAGCATAAGATCATTCCTGTCATGAACTACACTTGCACATGGGGTCATCCAGAGTGGTCAACATGGTCACATACACACATACAAATTTCGCCGGCAAACAAAACAAAAAAAAATGTGAGTGTGTACATCCAATATAAGTGAAATTTGTATCAAAGTGAACCATTATGAGCCAGTGATGCTGCCATTCATCGCTGCCCTTCTTTTTTAAACAATACACTTTATTGATTTGTTTTGAAGAATCCCATTATCTTTTGTGTTGTTTTTTTTTTTGTAATCACTTCATATGCATATTTAATTGTTCACCTGTCCATATTTATAGGAGTTGCTTGCATTTTGTTTTGCTTTAAAGAGAGAGAAAACAGAGAGAACAGATATCATTGAATTTCTGTGCATATATTTTTTTTCATTTTTGGGTTTTGCTTCCAGACACACTTGTTATTCTGTCTTTTTGCATTTCAACACAAATAAACAGCTCTTTTTTTTAACAAATGAGTATATTTGAAAGAATTTGGGAATTTCCACATTGTATCAGTAATACTTTTACACAAATTTAACCCCACCCAAAAAAAAAAAAAAGTGTCGGTTAATGGTCAAGGTCATATTTTTTCTCTCTCTCTCTTGTCAGGCAAACAGTTGGCCATTCCCAATTTCTTTTAAAGAGTATGCAGGAGATGATCATGTGAATGACTTAAAAGATGTGCTGTGTATTCAGAAATTCGTGGGGATTTGTGAAGAAAGACAAAGACAGGGCCCCTTGTCATCCACTCATGTTTCCACAGAAATTCATGCCATCCTAACCCTGACGTTATTTTGCTGTTGAGAGTGGCATGCTCGGTGGATTCGAAATATACTTTTTTTTTTCCTTTCCTTTCCTTTGCTCTGTCAGTATTATGACCCATTTTCTAAATTTGATGATTTAGCCAAAACCATCTGTTTGCATGTACATATTTTAGTTTCATCATGTATGGCATAACAGTCCATTGTTTTCATGGGTTTGCTTCAGCTTTTGTAGTACGCTGATGAAAATGTTCCTTCTTTCAATGCAAATGTTTGTTATTCTTCTTATTTTTAATACAAACGTTAACCTTTCAAGCCAAAAGTTAATCCAATTGATGACGCTTACATTTGAGTGAGAAAGAAAAAAAAAGAACGTCAAACTTGAAAAGAAATTGCCCTTGCATTTGCATATTGTATGACAATTGACCACACATTTTATACTTCACCATCACAGGTATGGAATAATATCTTGGAAAAATACAAACTTCCAAACCAATTTATGACATGATGATTGGTACTATGGTTATGAAAGCTCTTCATTTTGCTCAGAAGGAATTTTTCTCATCAATGTGCATGATCATATTTTTTTAACAATATCGTCACAATTGCTTTGTCTGCATTTGCATTTTAGCTGAACAACATTTTTGCAGTCACAGCAACATCAAATGCAAACCCTGCATTATCTTTATTTTCCGTGTGCTTTTCTTTGGTTCTCAAGTTGTTTAGTGATACTGTTCTCTGTTATCCATTGGTTGTGTCCTTAATTGATCAATTTCATGAGATGGCAATTAGTAATCCTTGGAAAGCTCTCAATATTCTTTGATTCAGTATCCAGTGAACATAAAACGACAATTAGTAAAGGAACTCATTTCTGGCATAATACATAATGCAATCTGATTTTTTAAAAATTCTTTATACAAGTACAAATACAATTTCTGGTCAATAAATTACGCAAATTTCAAATGTAATCCACATAAAAACGTTTATCAAATGCTTTGCCTTTATACGAAACCAGCCATAAATGCTTTGTGGTGCCCCCCACCCTGCCCTGCACCACTCCTGACAGAAATGAACAATGTCTGAGTATTTGTCAGTTTTACTTTATTTTACAAAATAACTTGTCAATATTGTTTCCAAAAAAAAAGAGGCAAATAATAATTAAGTCTTTATAAAACAGTAAGAATGGCACCAAATACTCAAATACATAAAAATAAATAATTAAAATAATAAAAATGACAATAAATGACACTACTATTAACAGTGAAGAAGTTTTGAACCATTTTCTAAATTAATTATGTTACAGTTTCACCAATAGATGTCGCTCTTGGCCTGCGAACCTCTCGAAAATGTCGGCATAGTCGTTGTATATAAAACAACTTTGTCTCGTAACATTCCATTTAATTTTCAGAGCGTCATCAATGTGCGGGTCACAACTTTTCCACAACAACATTTTGGGTTGTTTTTAGGGAGCTTGTATAAAGCAATGAAAGAGGGGGGGCCTGGGGTGCACCAAAGGGAGACCAATGAGAGGGCCACACAGGAGATTTCTCTTTTTCCGCGTAAATAAACCTACGTTATTTTAGTATTATATTGATTTATTAATATACTTTAGAAATATTTATTTGACATATTATAAACTAGGGTGGCCCGGTAGTCCAGTGGTTAGCACGTCGACTTCACAGTGCAGGGGTACCGGGTTCAATTCCAGCTCCGGCCTTCCTGTGTGGAGTTTGCGTGTTCTCCCGGGCCTGCGTGGGTTTTCTCCGGGTGCTCCGGTTTCCTCCCACATTCCAAAAACATGCATGGCAGGCGGATTGAACACTCTAAATTGTCTCTAGGTGTGAGTGTGAGCGTGCATGGTTGTTTGTCTCTGTGTGCCCTGCGATTGGCTGGCAACCAATTCAGGGTGTCCCCCGCCTGCTGCCCGAAGACAGCTGGGATAGGCTCCAGCACCCCCCGCGACCCTAGTGAGGATGAAGCGGTTCGGAAGATGAATGAATGAATATTATAAACTATTTTTACTATAATTCCTATTATTATGATTTTTTTACGAGCTTGATTTTTTTCGTCCCCCCCCCGGCGCTGTTGTTAGTGCCCTACAAGCAGTGCGTGATCAGTGTGTGCCGAGCGCTGTGCCTGTTTACAAACCTTTTTTATAAATTTTATAAACTGTTTTTATTATAATTCCTATTGTTATGATTTTTGACAAGCTTGATTTTTTTTTTTTTTTTGGCAGCGCGTAATCAGCGCATGCCGAGCGCCGTGCCTGTGTTAAAGTATCGGGCTGACCAGATAAATAATGGATTCATTGATTATTCGCTTGATTGTGTGGAACTGCCTGTTGATTGTTTGTTTCATAGCAAAAATTAGACGACGCCAAAACTAAAGCTGAGGCACAGGTGCTTGAGTTTCATGTTCTACAGAAGAACAGCTTGTCATCGACTCACTAATAGAAGTTCTCGTTAACCTCTGTTCATTCAACTGCCAAATTGAGAATGGGAAATTGAAACAGGAGTTCAGAACCGTCATGGAGATAGTCTAAAAGCAACGCAAGAGCTGCCATGGAGGAATTTGTTGAATGGTATTAATTTAACTTAAAACACACTCTCATGAAATAATAATCCCAAAAAGTTGAGATGAAACCAACCACGTACAAAACACACAACACAAAAATGAGTGCTAAGACTGAGCAAAGATTTTCATTAATGCCATCTCATGGAATTTTTTCTCCCTTTTATTCCTACGGCTTTATATGCCATCCCAAAAAAAAAAAAAAAAGTTGGGTTGAATGTCTATGAATGTCAAAGGACACAACATATGTTTTAAAAGTGTGTATCCATAAAGCCTTGAGTAGTGTTGACGTTGGCAATTCTTTCGAGTTGAGAAAAATTAGCTGTGGGACTCAACTGTTTAAAAATCAATGAAAGCCTTCACAATGAATTAATCATAGTTATCATCCAGATATCATCCATTTCTGCACGCTGCTGCAGACCGTCGTCATATCTGCTAATCCAGGGCTGTTGCCTGGACATGAGGCCTTTTTTTTTTTTTTTGCCTCCAGTGCAGACAGACACGAGGCTGAGCTTTATGTCGGAGTCAACTTCTTAATCGTTTACGCGCAACATGTACAGACTTAGATGACATCTCCTGCAGTCGCTACCACTCAGGCGACACGAGAATAGACATGAGGCACCAGCACGAGTGCTGAAATCAAAAGTGCTGTTCGATCAAATTGATGTGTTCTAAGTTCAGGCACTGCGATTGGCTGGCAACCAATTCGGGGTGTCCCCCGCCTACTGCCCGAAGACAGCTGGAATAGGCTCCAGCACCCCCCGCGACCCTAGTGAGGATAAAGCGGTTCGGAAGATGAATGAATGAATGAATGAATAAGTTCAGGCATGAATAGAAACCTCCACCAGGAATTGTTTTGAAACAACGCAAATTGTGTTTTATGGATATGCACTATAACGTTGTCATTTGACATTTATCGTACATGACATAATGTACTGTGCGGTGGAAATGGTCAACACACCCCTTTTTATCATGATTCATCGTTTTAATGTTAAGTAGTCATAATATGCCCAATCTTAAATGTATTCATTTATTACCAGATTCAATCTTTTGATTTGACGTCTGTCTTAATAACATGCAGTATGTATAATCGATAGTTGCTCACACTTCTCTATGCAAGCACTACAAATCTGATGACTAGATTCGAGTTAAAGGTGGATAAATGTGAAACTCAATGTGAAAAACACTTGTGCTAAAACGATGCTATTTTAAATAAGGGCAAAATACATGTAAATAGTATGCGCAATATATGTGCTCATAAGTTTTTTTTAATCGTACATTTGCAGAAAAAGAAATCCACAATTCTAACGCAACAACAAAGCAAATTAGCTCATTTTTTTCTGTCCAGAGTCAATGGCTCTTTTGCATAAAAATTATCATTCAAGGATGGCACAACACTGCTGAAAAGAAAAAAAACAAACAAAAAAAAACCTTGAGTGCAAGAACTCATTTTGTATGGGTCCCCGCCCCCCCCAAAAAAATCAACTCACTCAAAATGTTTATATTATTAGGGTACTATGTTTACCCTCCATATCATTGTAAATCTGCAAAAAAATAATTAGGCCTACTCACGTTGCAGTGTTGGGCAGTATAAGACCCAGTGTCAGCGCATCCAAGACATGCCTGCCATCCAGTGGTCATCGGTCACATTACACCTTAAAACTCCAGTCAATCCCTGCATGTTTGCACTTTGGCACCTCCAAATTCATATTTTTCAGATTTTTTCTCCGACCTCGCTTTTTCCCTCTTTTACGTTCTGAACTCCAGCTGATTTCATGATCAAATTATTAAGCATAGAATTTAAAAGGGGTGTATCACATTTCCATACCCATTGTACGTTTAATGTCTGTATTTTTTTTTTCTTATATTCTGTTCCCTACGGCTATGAGTTCAAATTGACCTGTATCCCAATCATACTGCCGTAAACAAATAATCATTCTTCAAATCCTCACCAAAGTGTGGGGCGGGAGAATATTTTGAACAGATCGACGACAAGTTTCTATAGTTTTGCGGTGTCAACTTTTGTTGACACTGCAAACATTTTCCTTGTGAATCTCGCATTGTCACTGTCTGTCGTCTTTGCTAGAATATTTCAAGTATGACTTCAAGTATGGCATTGGGACACAGAGTCTGTCACTTAATTTGGTCACTCTGGCCTAACCTCCCCCCCCTCCAGTTTTCAATGTTGTTTCTTTTCTACTTTCCCTAAATGCAACTTACTTTAAGCATGCATCAACATCCTGCAGTACGACTTAACCTAAACCTAAAATGACAATATTAACTCATTCTCAGCCAGTATTGTCACTGTACACCCAGACTGCACGGCCGGTTCATGTTTAAAGATTAACATTTCTGATCTAGTTGTCATCGAGAAACACATGAGAGAGGAGCCCGTCTCCAAGTCGAGTCCCTCTCTCGACAGTGTCTGTTTTCTATTGTGTGCATCTGGTTGTAGTGTGTGCAAAAATTTGAAATGACTTTGTTCACTCATCTTAACATTTTTCATTTGATACTTTGAACAGGTCTTTTATGATTATTATTATTAATCCAAATGGCATTTTGGGTTTTATTATGGTGATTTGGATTTAACTGTTTATTATTCTTTTTCTGAATTGGATTCCGACTAAACAGCATTGGGAACCTTCTGTTATTATTTTTGTTATTACTATTATTTATTTATTAATTTATTTATTTATACATTCCATATAATTTGACCATTTCGGATTTGGAACTGCTTCTACTACTAACTATTACTGACTGCCTTGTGTGGTTTTTTTTCCATCCTTTTTTTTTTCTTTTCTGCAATCCCCCCACATCCCCAAATTAAATAACTAAATAAATAAAACCTCAATAGGTTTTGCCCAATCCCATATAATTAGTAGATGGAGCCGTTCCAGATCCTAATTCCATTTTCCTCTCCTTTTTTAATATTTGAAAACAAACCTTGAGAAAAGGAATGCCTCTTGAATACTTGGATTGTCAGACAAAATGTATTGCATGGCTAAAAAGTTGCAGTTTAGGGTTTGTCAAACCTGTCAGTGTTAGAGTTCTTCTGTTCTTTTATGTAGATGGGCATGTATATGCTCATTGTTTGTATATCCCCATCCCTTCCTTACAGCCAAAAGCTCTATTGCCGCCCGACCGCCTCGTTCTGCCTTTACATGGACATGGCAACTGACTTACACTGTCACCCTCATCAGCCTCATTTCCTATGTAGTCTGTTCATAGGTCCCACCCCCTTCTTCACCTGCTCCCTTGTTGGTAGAGTTCAGTCAAATATCAAGTGAATTCTTTCATTCCACTCGATACAACGAAACGAGAATTGAAGAGTTTCAATTTCACTCCAACATGAATAGATTTTAGCTACTATCGAAGTCTATTGCAATGGAAAATTGTAGATAAACGGTTTGTAAAAACAAATGAGAACAAAGCAAATTATTTACATAGTCATTAGATATTAATAAAAAAAAAGATCTATACCTATATGGTGTTTATTTTTATGTTTTGTGGTGTGGATGTGTGTGTTGTTGCCTCCCTGTACTGTCATGTTTAATATAGAACACACTCTCCAATGGAAAATAACACAGTATTTTTAATGGTACAAAGTTGATATCCATTATTATTATACACTTCTCTTTTGTAAATTCTTTTCTTCCTGCCAAATTCATGCGGGCAATATGTTGATGTAAGTGGACCCAATTATGGATGTTGAATTCTCTGAAATTGCCTTTCAGTAATGCAGTTTGTAACCTTGCCTAACCATTCGTCTCTTTGCTTCTCAGTTCCATACAGTCAGGTGACGGATCGGGTTTAGAACCAAAGGCCTTTGTATGAAATAGGAACTTTAGAAAATATACCTTTAAAACCTCATTTTTAATTGTTGCGGCACGACTGGTTGTTTGTGACAAAATTGTGGTTCAACACATCACTTGTCTGCACTTGAAAAGTTTATAAACTGCATCGCTGACAAATTTGTGGAAACTTGTCAAAAATAATTTTTGAACAGTGTTTTTTTTTTATGATTTCAAGTATAATAAAGTGTCATTGATTTTTCTGATAGAGCTGTGTGCTTGTGAATGTATATGGTGATGTTTGGTGTGATTTGCAACGTGCATCTAAATATTGAGTGTGCGCAGCGGTGGATACGTTGAATGTCAATGGCAGTTTGAATGCTTGCTCCATTCATTTTTGGCTTCAAAACAATTGCAAGTTGTTTAGCTCAGCGTTTTGTTTCCTCTTCCAGTTCAGAGTAGAGATGGGATAATACCGGTATTACGATATACTGTACAATATCATATCATAATCTCTCACAGTAAAATATCAATACACCAACATCAGATATTCAGGTGTTTTCTAGTCCCAGCCATTACTAGATGCATTTTTTTTTAATTATCGGTAATTAAAAAATGTGACTTTATGAATGAGTTCAATGGGGTAGAATGTGGTTGTGACTCAAATAAACAATGTCTCATGTAGGATAATGCATCGTTTATACAAAATTATTTTGATAAAGATGAAAGCTAGAGTCACCCTCAAAAAAAAAGAGTTCAATTAGGACTTTCCAGCTAGTGCAGGGGTCGGCAACCTGCGGCTCCAGAGCCGCCCAAGTGGCTCCTCTGGAGCTTTTTCAAAAATGTTTGAAAAAGGAAAAAGATGGGGGAGGGAATTATATTTTTTGTTTTAATATGGATTCTGTAGAAGGACAAACATTTTTGATCTTAACATACAGCATGTGTTGCCTTTATTATAAGACTTTTAATTTTCTGCGGCTCCAGACATATTTGTTTTTCGTTTTTTTTGGTCCTATCTGGCTCTTTCAACATTTTGGGTTGCCGACCCCATTATGGCATGTGAAATAATCCACTACAAAATGTCCCTTTGCTATTCTCATGAGAAAGCGCTCACCAATTTGAACTCAAGTAGATCAGTCAAAGGGTGAGCATTCAGATGAGTTCGTTCTGCCATTGACATGGTATCGACATTTTTCTTTGTTACAGAGCTGCACTTGTGACAGAGCAGCTGTCACATTTGAATGATGACAAATACATGGCACAGCTCGGCGAAAGTGAAGTGAGAGTATCAAAAGTAATCCCATCATGATGGATGAGGTTGAAAAACACACTCTCTTTTATTACTGTTCCTTCCACATTCACTTATTTGTTCTGACCGCTTAACCTTTTAAACACTATGACAGCATTCAGCTCTGTATCACAGAAATATTCGAGCAACCAAGAAAGAGGTTTAAGGGATTTGGAGAGCCATTGATTGACGAATCTGCTATCATGTCTACAGTATCGTCAAGTATAATTTGAAAATGTCCTTCTTGATGAACTCCAGGAGAAAAATAATAGCGAAGTGAAAGCTGTGGTATTCTTGGGGTGCTCTCTGGATAGCATCTTGTTCATCTTAGACATACATTTGACTTCTGCGGCTCATCCTTACACACCTCTTAAGCCTTTTGAGATTTCAAATTGTCCGTTGTATGCGTTCTGAAAATGCGTGGCTTGATTATATTTTCATTTGGCAGTCTTTGCATCCATTTTTTTTTTTTTTTTGATGGAGCAGTAATAAATTGTTGTTGCAAGGAAGCTATATCGTCACCTGACGTCCTGTATGTCTGTGTCCAAACCCAGGAGCTGAGTTAGTCATCCCAGTACTTGAGGATCCAGTAGTACATCCATTTGTCGATCCTCATGCACTCTTCATTGCCACTCCCTCAACCCACCGCTCACTCCTCTCCATTACTGAGACCACCAAAGAGTCCCTGTCCAAGGCTACCGAGGCGGGGGCACCGTGCTTGTTGGACCGAGGCAGCGATGATTGTGATGATGATGGCTTGGCAATATCGCGGTATGGCTCAGGGGAAGAGTTCAAGTCTAAGCAGCCCTCGACCGCTGATGAAGATTATTTTACACGGCCTTCTCCTTTGTCCACGTCGCGCTACACGGTGGCTGCAAAGCTCACTCGCCCAGGACTGTTAGACATAACAAAGCTTCAGTCTCCAGACGCAGTAGGACTATCACTACTGCCATACCACAAACCGCCAGAGCCGCACCACCGCCACCTCTGCCTTTACCGCCACCCTTCACAATGCACCCGCCAAACATGATCCGACTGGCAAAATGAATAGCTAAAACCTCTCTGCCAGACCTAGAGTTGCTTCCATTGCCCACATCCTATGAGGTAGACGGCACCCAGCTAAGGGGCCCATGATTAACCTCCCCCGTGTTCCGTAATATACCCACAGCACTTCCCACAGAACCAGGCGTCAGGCCGGGGCCTTCAGAAGTAGTCCGGGAATCAAGCAGCACCACCGGGATGGTCATCGGAATAGTGGCGGCCGCTGCCCTGTGCATCCTCATCCTTCTTTATGCCATGTATAAGTACAGGAACAGGGATGAAGGCTCCTACCAGGTGGATGAGAGCAGGAACTATATCACCAACTCAGCACAGAGCAATGGTACTGTCATCAAGGACAAGCAGCAGAGCTCGAAAGGCAGCCATAAAAAGCAGAAGAATAAGGATAAGGAGTATTACGTGTGACTGAGACGCGCAGTCAATGAGAGAGCCAAAAAGGAAAAGACAGCACTTCAAGTACGTATGACTTTTTTTTTTTTTGTTTTGGGGGGGTTTTGGGTGAGAAGAAATGACAAATGATGGTATTACAATGGAACTTGAATGATGCTTTACTCTGCTGAGTAGCTGAACTGATGACATGTACTGTAATATAAAGCACACTTACTTCTGTAAGCATACAGAGGAGGCTTAATAGCGACTTTAGAGACCTTACTATTCTATCTGGTCAGAGACATTATCAGTATAGAACTATTTCCCAGCTACATCATTCTCCTAAGTGACTTTTAGAGCAATGTGATCTGTGACGAGACAAAAAACAAAACAAACAAAAAAAAAAAACAACAACAACCTATTTTGTATGTTACAAAAAGACTCATAGGCTTGACCATTATCGCATGTAAGCAACTTGCAGTGCTTAACAAGAAGGGGTCAAAGCGTACGGTCGTTGTTCGAGGTTTCAACAACAAAACAAACCCACAAAAAAAGGGACTCTTGTTGTATCAGAATATGAGAAATTTGTATGGTTTCTAAATAATAGTGTGACGTCTTATTTATTTTTGCTTTGAGCAAAAGAAAAATGGAGGTTAAAAATAACAAGAAAACAGCTATTTCTGTGTATAAAATGAAATCAAGTGAGCAAATGGACAGCACTCAGTGAATCTGTTCTCGTTGAAATCGTATTTAGTACAATTATTCTGATTGTCTGACACACTTTGTTTAAAGTTGTGGGGATTCTCTTGGGAAAAGAAAAAAAAAAAAAGCAAATGATTGTAAAATGCATGTGATTCTAACTTGCAGTATAACCGTAAAGTCGACAGACTTCAACTTGGACAATATCCTATTTGATGCAAAATGACTTTGAATTTGACGGAACTAAACCCCGCCCACATTTGGACATCCCAAAAACATGAGCTCTGGAAAAAAAAATAGCTCTGGTATTCCCTGCACAGCCACTGGTATTCTGATCTTTTTTTTTTTTTTTTTTGCAAAACTGTATGTTAGTTTCCTTGCCTATTGTTCTCTTTTTCTATGGAGGTGTGAGGAGAAACACAAATGCAGTACTATAACATTGTTAACACGTGTATACGGAAATAAATTCAATGGTCAAAGTGTGAATTCTAATCAATCGTCACAGTCAACTGTGTCAAAAAAAAAAAACAACAACAAATTTGTTTACATATTTTATTACATGCTAGCTGTTGTACTTTGTAGGTAGTAAATTGTACATATACCAGATGACGGTGGTCATTTTTAGTACCTCTATTGTACAGACTGAACGCGATGATCAGCATATATCATGACAAAGTCCATCAACTGTGACGCTGAGAAAAAGAATGTGGAGAATAATCTTGATATTTCGTAAGAATTCAAAGTTGTATTGTTAGCCTTAGAGATCTAACCAGAGATGTTTCTAAAGTTGCATGAATATTTATCTACTTGCAGTGTTTCAAGAAAATAAGGTGCCCTTCTGTATCGCGGCTATACTGTTTTGGGTTCTGACAGTCTTATTCCTTTTGAGAGAAAATAAAGTCAGGAATATGACAAATGCCATCAAGATTTTAATGTTCAATGTTTCGTTCAGTGTGGGCAGCTGAACATTTTTCTTTTGGTCTTATTATTGTGTTTGGTACAAATTTTCATTGGTACAAACCCTTCATTGTTTATTCCGCTGACACGCTTACGTTTATATTCACATCACATGACTGAATGAGTGATGAGGCAACTCCAACCCTCCAGTTCCAGTTTCAAATTCCTTACAGATGAGCAACTGCCGAATTAAAGTCTCTGAAAAACATTTTTGAATGAATGATTTTTTTGTAGACACACCATTTTCTAATTGTAAAGCCTGTGTAGCTTTAAGTGGATAAATTCAAAGTACAGTGGTACCTCCACTTAGGAAATTAACTGGCTCTGGAAGAGATTTCCTAGCTCGAAAATTTTGTAAGTAGAGATGCGTTTTCCATGTAAATGCCCTAATTCGTTCCAAGCCCTCCCAAAAATCAAACATAAATGTTTCCTAAAGCATACAAATGCATCAAAATATGTAACAAATACATGTTACAATTTGATTATTGCACAATAAATGAGAGTTGTGCATCATCTAAAAAAACAGAATAAAGAAGGAAAATGATGGTCATTTAACTTTTAACTGTGCCCTCATCGTTTTTTGCCCTCTTTAGTTCATGTTGTCTCTCAGAAGTGGTTTTTGCCTGCCGTTTTGTAAAGAACTGATCCAAGGACGTTTGCTTTTATCGGCTTTTAACAAGCCTTCAAAAAAGTCCAAGGCAAACATCACCATCTGGTGAACACTTTTTCTGGGTGATTCATATTGACGTAAAACTATGAATAAAGAGGACGCTGCATGGACACATATCTATTTATCTATCTTGACAGTGTAGATATACTGTGTAGATTCTACACACATAGACACGTTCGGTAGAGGTCACTCTTTGCCAATAGGATGCCAGGATGATGCTCGGTAATAGCCAATGACAGAGCAGCTAAAGGTATGTAGCGTTCAGGAAATTCGGAGCTGCGATTGACAGCCCATACTGTATTTTTACCTTTTGTATCTTGAATTTTCTTTCATAACAAGAGGCAATGTTTTCCTATTGAGGCATTTCGTAACATGAAAATTTCATCTGAAGAGACGTTCGTAAGTAGAGGTACCACAGTATTCCCTTTCCACTTAGACAGTACATGTACAATATGTTTCTGGAAGTTTTGTCAATACAATGACCATCACTTTTTTTCCTTTGAGCGTGCCATTTTGACACTTTACGCAATATGGACGGAAAGAATTTGAACTGGTACAGTTGCTCAGGTCACCCACTGCAAAGATTGGTGATGCACTGCACTAAAGTGCTTCGTTTTGCGATGGAAATGCTCAATTTGGTCATGAATGCAACTCATTTGCAGTGACATGAATGTCACACTGTTGTTGATGAAAGACGCAAAAAATCCATTTTCAAGTAATCCAAAACATTTTAATATTTCTGACAACTGTGGAAGAAAGTTAACCACTATTAACCCTTTCATGGACAGCGGCTACTACAGTGTACAGGGTGGATGAGAGGGTTAAAGGGGCACCGTATGCATGAATACAAATATAACAGTTCCTAAGTTGTTTCGATCTTTCATCCAAATTTTTATTTTAACAACAATAATTAGAGTCTAAAATTGCCACACCCTATTTTATTTTATTTTATTTTTTTGCTTGTTTGTTTTTCTGAAATTTGCCTGTTTGAGAGGGCCCTTTGAATGCAAACAACTTAATCCAATCCCCTATACGCTGCTCGGCCAATGTCTAGTTGTGCGTCCATTACCATGGATGGCAGAGCCTGGGCCTAGCCACGCAAGCAGCTGGAGCGTGGAAAAAAAAAAGGGAGTCCAGCAAAGATAATACAAATAGCTCACTATCCAGGGCACAGTCAATTATTGTATCGTTTGTATCATACCTAAAATTGTATGTACCCTTCCGTGAGTGAAAGAAAAATCTCAAATAATGGAAGTCATGGTCAACAAGCATTGAGAATTGAGTCATGAAAATCAGGAATTGATTTAAATATTTATTTATTGGACAATGACGTGGAGAACTCATTGCCAAGATTGAGATAATCCATCCATCCATCCATTTTTTGGCCCGCTTATCCTCACAAGGGTCACGGGGGGTGCTGGACCCTATCCCAGCTGTCTTCGGGCAGTAGGCGGGGGACAGCCTGAACCGGTTCCCAGCCAATCGCAGGGCACACACAGACGAACAACCATCCACGCCCATGCTCACACTTAGGGACAATTTAGAGTGTTCAATCACCCCGCCATGCACCTTTTTGAAATGTGGGATGAAACCGGAGTACCCGGAGAAAGCCCACGCAGGCCCAGGGAGAACAGGCAAACTCCACACAGGGAGGCTGGAGCTGGAATTGAACCCGGTACCCCTGCACTGTGAGGTCGACGTGCTAATCACTGGACCACCGGGCCACCCAATTGAGATAATGTGAAAAAAAGTTGCATGTGTAATAAAAGCAATCTTTGCAGACTTGACCGACAAGAGTCGAGATCATCAGGTTGAAAGCACAACAAGGGTTATTATACATCTTGGATAACTTAAAAGACGATTTTAAACAGGCTCTTTATTCCAGGTCTATTGCACCTTTTTTTTCTGTCTCGCTAGCTTGTATTAACAATGCAGAAAAATAATAAGGGGAAGTAGTTACTGCATAAATGCACTATTCTGCCTTAAGTAATATCAGAAGATGGAAAAGTCCAGAAAAATAATAAATAAAGCGGGAAGGCGATCAGACAGTGTTTCACTCTCTGCACTCACTTGTTCGACAACTGTGGGGCTGCAAGCAATATTGCTGCCCAGCAATTGTTTTAAACTGGCGAATAATGTATATGGTGTGTCAAAAAAGTTGTCGGACCTTTGTCACAAAAAGTCTATTTCAAAATTAAACTTCAAATGTTTTCTTCAGAATAATCCACATGGGGTCTAATGCTCCTCTCCAGTCTTTTCTGCCACACCCTCACTTATCCTGGAAGGATTCTTCCAGGATCTTCTGCAACTCTGTCGTCACAGCCATCGGGATATCGTCCATGTCTGGAAAATCTCTCTGAACTGGCACGGTGATGTTCTTCTTGGCCAGAAACTCTCAGATTCAAGGAATTACTGAGCAAGTGCGAGTTGTTCTGCCGCAACTCTTTCGTCAGGCACCGTAGAATTACAGAATTTGTAGACTTGGTGGTTGATCATCTGGCCCACACTGAGGGCGACAACTCCTAGTTAGGGTTATATTACTTGTGACACCAGACCTGCAACTTTTCTGGCGCATCTCATAGTCACATGTTGTACGGATCTGAATCTGTGATCGATTTCTGGCTAGTTGCTTCAATATGCCATGCAATACGCACTGTTCTCTTTTTTCTTTTATCTGTGTAAAAAAACAAAGCTACCTTTTCTGCTTTCACTTTGACAGGAGTTGCCTGGACAGCATGCTTTGCACAACTTTTTAAGGAGATTTTTTTTTTTAAGTTGACACAAGTGTGATTGAGGAGTCGCTGATGTCATCATTTTTTTCATCCACGATTAAGGCTGGGCATTATATCACCAGCCGATATCAATCAATAGTTCTTCGCATGGTTGAGAGGTGACAGACAGGTGGCAATGAGACCTACATATTGATCGGCTGCGTTGAGGATCAAATTGGAGAGGCACAGGGTGGCACCACTCACCTTGATATGATTGTGAACACAAACGAAAACAGATTGCCAGCTCGTGGGTTTTGGGGAGCTCCCACAAGAGCCACTAAGCGGCTGAGTGTCAATCACTTCAAAGTCCAATTTCTGACTCTAAAGAAGATTCGAGACACCTAATGCGAGATTACTTGTTTGGGGGAGTTGTGTTACCCACAATGCATTGCCGGTAGCCATTTAGGTGGGCTAGCTATTGCTGCATTGTTAGGAGGGAGAGCCAAAGTGAGCTACTCTGGAAGTGGGCGAACTTCAGAACCAAAGAACAAGAGGAGGGTAAGATCAATCCTGCCTATTTTTAGAGGGAAGCCTTAAGTGTTGACAGGCTAATTAGGTTAAGGCAATGGAGCATATTTACCACCAGGGGGAGATGCATCTCCAGCCATCCATTATCTGAGTTGTGCATCGTCATGAGGTTCGAGGGCGTGCTGGAGCCTATCCCAGCCGTTTTCAGGCAGTCATCAGGGTACACCCTCAACTGTTGACAAAGCATTCATAATAAGCAAGTTAACACCTATGGGCAATTTAGAGTCTTCAATGAGCCTAACTTGCATAACTAACTCATTAGTCTACCATGTTTTTGGAAAGTGGGAGCAAACCGGAGTACCCGGAGAAAACCCACACATGCACAAGGAGAACGTGCAAACTGCACACAGGAAGGCTGGAGCCCGGAATCAAACCCTTGACCTCTGCACTGCGAAGCGGACGGGCTAACCAGTCGACCATGTCATCCTGCGACATATAAAAAACGAAGAGGGGTGAAAACAGCATTCAGAGCTTTTATGTAGTTAAGACTGAAAAAATAAGAGCCTCTGCTTTGAGGAGCTGATCTGGTTTCTTCTGTTGCAAATTATCTGTCCTCTTTTGGATAAGATTCTCTCAGGATGGACTGACCTTGCTACAATGCACAGTCAAACTGGTTCAGCTGCATTCGAGGCACTGGCACTTTCGTTAATATCATCTAAGGTTTTTTCCATGTTTTGTTTTCCTTGCAAACTCAGCATTCTGCCTTTGTATTGTCAATAAAGTTTAAATGTGAACAGATTGAACAACTTTTCATGCTATTCCTCATGTTGCACAGTTTGTCTATCTCTGTTTCTGTCATGTTTGTTCCTTTCGTTGTGCTCGAAAAGACATTAGTCACTTTGGCTCCGTGCCGTCTGAGACTAATTTACAATCGTGTGGGCTCTTTGAAGTGAACCACGAGAGCCTGCGGCGACCGACAGATGCATCCCTATTGAAGTCTGTCTCGGGACTTTGATTCTCAGCTTTGCGAGTCAATGTGTATTAATGAAGTGCAATGTCCACATTTTGATCTGCAAACAGTGATGCCACAACATGTATTTTGAGCCTTAATATCAGGGGTGTGGTGGCCATCCGGAAAAATATGTGAATATTCCCAAACTGCCCCCACCATCAATTATGTTTTAGCGTGTGATGGCCGCACCCCATCACTGGCTACATTCCTGCACATGACAGACGATCGATGAGTACTTGCATGATGGGTGCATATCTATATATACTGTGTGTGTGTGTGTGTGTGTGTGTGTGTGTGTGTGTGTGTGTGTGTGTGTGTGTGTGTGTGTGTGTGTGTGTGTGTGTGTGTATATACAGTACACACATAAAAAATCCTCGTCTCACCCCTCGGGTGTTGTCCGTCCCTCATTCAGCTCGGGTCCTCTACCAGAGGCCAGGAAGCTTGAGGGTTCTGCGCAGTATCCTTGCTGTTCCCAGCACTACACATTTCTGGACTGTTGTTCCCGGGATCTGTTGCGACCGCTCATCTCGTTTGGGGGTCACTGCCCCAAGTGCTCCGACTAAATATATATATATATATATATATATATATATATATATATATATATATATATATATATATATATATATATATATATATATATATATATATATATATCGTCGCGGAGACTGGGGTTCGAACAACATGAGCACATAACATCATCCAGTGTGGGTCCTTGGGCAAGACCCTTCACGCTAATGCCTACCTCCTACCATAATGAGAGACAATAAAACGAACAAATATATTGCATATATATTTATAATATATATATATATATATATATATATATATATATATATACACATACACACACATATATACTGTGTGTGTGTGTGTGTGTGTGTGTGTGTGTGTGTGTGTGTGTGTGTGTGTGTGTGTGTGTGTGTGTGTGTGTGTGTGTGTATATTTTTTAAAGTATATAGCTGGGCTTTAGGACTTATTTTTGGTTGGTTGGTTAATTAGCAGGTTTCCACATGGAGCCACATGACTTCTGCAAAATTGTGGAACTGTAGAGGACCATTGCATTGATGAGTGCAGAGAATAGTACAAAACATCCCCATTGTAGTATGTTTGTATCGGGAAAGGTGCCCCACCAGACCCAGATACAGTATACCTTCAGTAATTAAAAGCTTACGCTGACAGACGAACAGAGGGATAGGTAAAAAGATGGACAAGGTATTTTTCACAGAGGATTTTTGTGATACGTTTAGGATTGATTGGCATCGATGGAGGTCGATGCTCCCCCAAGTACCATTCTTGTCCATAGAGATAAATACTCACTACATTAAGTATGTCACTGTTGGTGCAAACCTGCTATGTCCATTTTTTGTCAATTTCATATTTTTTCAAGACAACACTGGGAGCCCCAAACACCTTTTGACATCTGAAGCGATGACGTTAGCATGCATATTATATTATATTATATATATATATATATATATATATATATATATATATATATATATATATATATATATATATATATATATATATATATATATATATATATATATATCGTGGGTTTTCTGCGGGTGCTCCGGTTTCCTCCCACATTCCAAAAAAAAAAAAAAAAAAACATGCATGGCAGGCTGATTAAACACACTAAATTGTCCCTAGGTGTGAGTGTGAGCGCGTATGGTTGTTCGTCTCTGTGTGCCCTGCGATTGGCAGGCAACCGGTTCAGGGTGTCCCCCGCCTAATGCCCGAAAATGGCTGGGATGGGCTCCAGCACCCCCCGCGACCCTAGTGAGGATTAAATGGATGGATTAAATGGATACTGTATATATACAGTATATATCTACACAGAGAGAGAGATAGGTGATTAAGTATAGATGTCGGTATAGTGGTTAGCGCATTGACCTCACAGTGCAGAGGTTGTGGGTTCGATTCAAACTCTGGCCTTCCTGTGTGGAGTTTGCATGTTCTACCCGTGCCTGCATGGAATTTCTCCAGGTAGTCCGGTTTCATCACACGTTCCAAAAACATGCATGGTAGGCTGATTGAACACTCAAAATTATCCCTAGGTGTGAGTGTGAGCATGAATGGTTGTTCATCTATGTGTGCCTTGCGATTGGCTGGCAACTAGTCCAGGGTGTCCCCCGCCGACTGCCCGAAGACAGCTGGGATCGACTCCAGCACACTTACGACCCTTGTGAGCATAAAGAGGTCCGGCAGCAGCCATCCATCCAGCCGCACCAACGCAGACCGTCCAACAGTGCTGACATTTCTGCTGAACAAAACAGGGCAGTAAAAAAATGCTACCTATTACTTGCGCAAAACGCAGTAGCGCCCCGGAGCTGTCAAGCGGCTACAGTCAAATAGCGCTGACATTTCCCATATCAAAATCAGTGTGCATGCACAGATTCTTCTCCTGCAAAGTATGTCATGGCCAAAACGCTGAAAACAGTCCACAACAGATCCCCACAAAGGATAGCAAACACCATATGACAAAACAAAACATTAAAAAAAACAACAACAAAAAAGCAGAGCTGTTGAAGAGCGCTTGCAGATGGCCGGCAACTACAGCGCCATCTTGAAACTCATGCAACATTTCCTGTGTAAAGGACTTCATGATTTTCAGAATTTCCCACAATACATGTACTACTGGGCCGGTAGCCATTTAGGTGGGCTAGCCCCGCTAACAAAGCGTCATTTACTATTAGTCATGCCTTAAACGTGCGTTATTGTTGGCTATCACAGTTGTTTGGGGGTGGGGGATGTGGCGGAAAAGCTTTCTTTAGAATCCCGAAACAAACCAGGGATTGGAATCCCACTCAGAAGAAAAGCGAACAACGAAGGGGCTTTGGCTATCCACTCCTCCTTTTCACCAGAGCTTAAGCTCTTGCTATGGCTGCGAGCCACAAACATCGCCGTCGGTTAGCATTCTGAGAGAGCATCACATAAACGCAGACATGCTGTAGTTTACCGTGTCCTTGTTAGTAGTTATTGCCAGACAAGAAGATAAGTACGCAACACCCTGGATTGCTCCCTAGTTTTGTTTGTGCCTTTACAGTTTACTGTATAATCTGCGCTAATTTTGTTTTGTATGGCTGCCTTTTCCTGCATGATATCATTGAGCGATAAGCAATTGTTTTACACCCCAATTTTGAATGAGACAACAGCTAGGAGTCGACCAAATAGAATGCAATTGTTTTTTTTTTTTGTTTGTTTTTTTTTGTGTAACACAGGTGAAAAAAGGATGGACTAACATTGTGGCTCCTGAGCACGCCCAGATGTGCAATTATCTTCCCCCGAGCACAAACAAGGTAAGTCTGGATAAACTTGAATTGTTTTTTCAAAGAGTTTCAAGCTTTCGATGTTTTTAGGGGATGAAAAAAGTACTTTGATGTAATGGGACAATCAGCCCCAATGGACAAGCCCTTCACCCCAATGAGTCTGTTAAATTAAGGTTCCTCTGGACTTCTTTATAACTCATCGACATCCTTGTCTTAACAGTGTTCAACCAATCAAAGCACATGAGAAGTTCCCCATTGAAATAAAAATGAAACCACCCAGTTTTGGAAGGGCATAAAGTTCAGAGGGAACAAACAAAATAGGGATGTAATGTAAACCTTTTCAGGGACAGCGGTTGCAAGAGTGCAGTTTATCATGTTATCAGGTTACAGGGTACATGAAAGGGTTAAACTGACCCGATCTTCTTCCTGTCATCTACAACAGAAAATAAACCGAAATATAAACCTTGTAATACATGGGTGTCAAATTCAAGGCCCGGGGGCCAGATGTGGTCCGCCACATAATTTTAAGTGGCCCGAGAAAGTAAATCAAAGATGACAACTTCCACGATACTTTTCAATTTTTCATATGTAATAAATCAGTGACAGATTGTAAGCATTTTCTTGTTATCAAATCCTTCATTACAGTTACTTAAACAATAGTTGAATAAAACATTATTCTTGACTTCTTCATGTAGTTTCAGCCATCACGGCGCTCCACAGTAAATAATCTCATAAACATTGCGGTTTTGTACACCTAGCCCACAAAGAAGAATTGTGTACAGTACATCGAAGGTAAGAGACCCTGTTGCAAGGGCACACAAGTGCAAGAGGTTAAGTAGGGATACAACAGAAAGGGGAACCTGTTATGATTCTGGACCAATCCTCTTGACCATTTGTTCCAAGTCCTTTGAGAAGCATCTCTTCAACACTCACATCTCTTCTCTTCTTGTCATTTGTACTTGAACCCGTGTTGCTAATTTGTCTCTTCCTTTCCAATGTCTTTTTTGTCATACTTAAAAGGAGCACTTGGTGTCTGGCTAGGCGTGTTCGTCTTTCTGTTCACAGGGTGGCATACAAATGCATTGAGGGTGACTCTCACGAATGCTACGTTTTATATATAGGGTCAGGCAAAATGATCTGACACATTTGTAGGTTAAATAAAAGGCAAATAAAGTAAAGAAACAAAAAGGTTTTTTTTTATTTTCAAAAAGTACATATATATATATATATATATATATATATATATATATATATATATATATATATATATATATATATATATATATATATATATATTAGAGCTGTCAAACAATTAAAATATTTAATCGTGATTAAAAACGCAACTGTAATAATTAACTCATAACTCCAAATTAATCGCAATTACATTTTTTATCGTTTCTAATTTTCCTTTTATATTTTTTGTCCTATTTTTTCCCGTTTTAATGCTCTCATCAACATGGAATCATGGATCAGTTTTCTATGTGCAAAATGCAAATATTTACTGAAACAACAATTTTGATTTTCAATTTTACACTTTCATTTTTCACTTGGAGCAGTTATTCACACATAATCTCTCACACAATATTACTGTCCATCAACAACAGTGAAAAAAATATTTTGTCACACAACAGCTCCTTTAACAGCTCTTTTTAGGGAATCAAAACAGAGCGATATAAAATTATAAAGTGCACATCTAAGCTAAACTAGTACTCAGCCTATAGTGGATTTAAGCCATGGTTGCATTCTTCGTTTTTCTCAAGTTTGCTTTGAACACAGCAGTCAGGCTATGTTGATTCTGTTGGTCCTTCTTGTGCGGAAATCTCTCTACGGTTTTGTGTAGACATCATTTCAGATGACGACACTTGGTTCGAGGCACAACACTGGAGACGTTTTATTTTCAGTGTGGTCGCGATCAATGCACCGCTGAACTCTCGATGTGCCTCGGCGCACCGTCAGTCAGACGAACACAGAGAAGCTCCACCCGCTTTATTTATATGGACATGGAACACGGTAACCTTCCACACAAAATAGTTCCAAACAAGTAACAATCGCGTCAGTGGCATACATCGTACTCAACAGGCTACCTGCTCTTTATTCACCAGAGGCTCATCAACCTAGTCTCCTACTTCTCTCCCGAAACAGTGTCTTCTCTGCTTCGTACAATTTCTGTACATAGCTTGTAATGGAGGCTCTCGCTGGCAATCCGTATTGGAGTCGTTAGATGCAATGCGAATGATTTCAGCTTGAGGCAAGCTCTGGACAATGTCGACAGGCTTGCATGCAGTAGCCATACATTTAGCTCTGGCTTCAGCAAATTTGTTCTTTGTCGTGTTATCCATTTTCTTCGCTTTGAAATTATCCATAGCTGTCTGTCTTCAACGAGGGGGCGGAGTACTCACATCAGCTGTGTGCTTGGCCATTAAGTGGTATTTCAGACTCGACGTGCTACGATGATAGCTCAGGTTAGGACTGCAAAACATGAAGGTAACATTGGTCTTGTCAGTGGAACCATCTGGCAACTTTTTAAAAGTAAACTTTCCATTCATAAACTCTTTAAGTATCCATTTTCGGTGTCTCATGCTACCGTGGATGGCAAAACAGACATAGGCGTGGACCTGTGCAGCGGCTTGTTTTGTTTCTGGTTTATTTATAGAGCAACGTAACATCCGCTGTGACGTGTTGCCGCATTAATCCCACGATAAAAAATGTAATCACGTTAAAATTGATTTAAATTAATGCCGATAACGCGCTAAACTGACAGCTCTAAGTGTGTGTGTGTGTGTGTCTGTGTGTGCGTGTGCGTGTGTGTGTGTGTGTGTGTGTGAAAAACGGAGTGACGAATAAAGGAATATATGGAAGTGACGGAACAGCGCACCATGTGGCACCTTCTTCCCGCTACGAGGAAGTCGCATTGGTGAGTCGCATCTTGTTGATGGTCTCCACCAA
>CAAKHF010007790.1:0-31451 GCA_901007745.1 Hippocampus kuda
GCTACAGCTCATCCTCATCTAAACAAGCCGTCTTCACTTTCAACGCCACATCCTGCAACAGGCTGACTTCCTCCACTTTCCTCCACCATTTGTTATATCTTTCTTAAATCGGCCACTGTGAATCTCTTCCAAAGAGCGGGTTAAAGTTTGAAACAAGAGAATGGGGCTATTAAATTAAAACGGGCAGTTAAGTCTGCTTTACCAGTGGTTCCCAAAAAAAAAAAAAGAAAGAAAATTGGAACAAACGGGCCCTGCTGTACAAGGAGTCAGTGCAAGTTGACCAGTATAGTGATAATATGATCAAAATTCCGAGGCAAGATCCTTACTGTCGCATTTGGTACTAACTGCAGGCTTTTAAAACAAAACATGGTAAGACCAGAAAGCAGCATGTCAAAATAGGGAAGCTCTTTAGCACCAGCACAAAAGCGCAGAAATAATATGATAGGACGCAGTCTCATAATTAAAGGTTGTACTCAAATACGAAATTCTGTTGTCTCACATTTGTCAGCATCAAGCTCCACATGTTGCATTTTCCATTCGTTTCAATGCACACACAATCACACAGCGTTTAAATATAAATATAAATGACATTTGCATCATATGTAAAGACAAAAATTAAACCTCAGAAGATCAAGGTAATGCAAAACCTGAAAGTTTCAAAAGTGAAGTCAACAGCAGCTATCCAACCCCCCCCCCCAAAAAAAAAAAAAAAACCTGAGCTTCGATTGCCCTCTGAGGTGACCATCTGTGTTTGAGAGTCCTGCAGCCAAAGAAACTTCTCATGAGGCTTTTCGGTCCTACAATAGACTTTTATCCCCGGCAAAAAATGCCTCCATCATAAATCAAAAGGAGGAGAGCACCATGGAGTCAAGCGGAGTCTCATTTAAGAATTTGAAATAAGCATCTACCCCCAAATAAAACAAAAATGAATGTGACAACATACATTATTTTCTTCATCTTCTTAAATGGGCCACGAGTTCCAAATATTAACTCTGCTCCAATTCTTAGAGAGGTTTTTAAATTCGTGCATAGCACTTTAAGATTTGGGCTTTCAATTGGTCAATTTGGAACCTGTTTTTAACTTCAGACAGGGTTGCGAATACAGTTGCCGTTCATGACTATTTCATGGATTTTTGGACTCATGATTAATACAAGAAGTTGCACAAGTTTGGAACTTTGAGCGGACTTTACGTGAAAGGCTTGATAAGAGCTGGTGGGACACTGTCTGTCCCTTTGCGCTGACGGCAGCCACATAAGAGGAGGATTATTAAAAATATATAAAACACTAACAAGGGCGATCGTGGACTTCAAAGACTTGTTGATACAATATGTTCCCAAATCACAAATTACAAGAGCACGTGTCGACGGTGTGTGTGTGAGTGTGTGAGAGAGAGAGATAAAGAGAGCTGTGAGGTTCAAGTTTTAAATAATGGAACAGCTCTGACCTCTTTTGTGTTTCAAGTAGGATTAACAAATTTCCAGGGCATAAAGTGTGGTCTAGAAACACACACACATGCATGAGAGGACACACACACACACACACACACCTCACGCCGGATATGCATTTTTAATCGATGCAATTGCTTTGCTTTCTTGCACAAGTCACTTCGATTTCAAAAATGGCGGGTAAAAAAAAAAGAAACCATTTTTAAAAGCTCCATGTCCGAAATTATTCAGAACTTTTCTTTTTTTTAGAATGAGTAAGACTAGCTAGTGATTAGATTGCTTTTTTTTAAGTGTCATTGTTTTCTCAAAAGTCCTTTTTTTCTCTCAAAAACGTAACTTCTTTACATGCTGTCATTTTGAGTCTCGAGAAGCCTTTCAAGACGAATTTTGATTCATATCAAAATTAGGCCATCATATGAATCAAATTTGGGCTCAACTGTATGTTACAGCAGCCTAATCAAACATCCAACTTGATGGATGACTTCTGTAAATTAGACACGGTTCACACCCAAAGCCATATAAATCATCATTCACCACAAAGGTTAACTGACCATTCTTACCTTTAAGTCAGTCAGACAGAAACTCATTTAAAATCTGTCAGACACCCAAGACCTGTATAATGAAGTCTGAGAAAAGAATGAGTCGGATGCATCATCCATCCAGACAGGCCGCACATACAGTATAGAATTTACATTTGATTGCATGAAAAGTGTGGTATTTTCGAAACATAATAATAAACAAGAATCAGGACACGAGAAACGTCCGATCTGGCCGCAACATTCTCTGGTCGCTATGGTAACGTTTAAACGTGCCTTCAAAATAAGATACGGCGCAAATAAAAAGTGCATGAAAAATACGACTCACCATCACCGCTTATTATGCAGCGTAGGCTTGGTGCGTGTGAATCTTCTATTGAGAAAAAGTCGTATTTGAAATAGGACTCTTGATACTGTCGATTAAATGTAGCCTTCTTTTTCTTGAAAGTCATAGGCTCCTGTTCTGTGTCTTGGCTGGGCCTTTTCCCCTTCCCGAAAAAAAACTTTTCAAAGACGTTTGTGTTTTTTTATGCGGTAACCTATCACGTGACCGAGAAGCGCGCATTCACCTGCGTCAAGAGTTACACACTGTAGACTGATATAACAGAGAATCCGGTAATTTTTCAAAATAAAACATCTGTCAAATTTTGGAATAAATAAAACGGAAGAAATGCAAGTTATGTATTCTTTCTGTGCGGCCCGGCACCAAATGACCGGCGGTCGGGGACCCCTGATGTAGAGTCCATCCAGCTTGGTTTATGGCACTTTCCTGAGATCTTGTGGTCAAACAGATGTTTATTGACCTGAGAGAGCGCCCTCTAAATTTCAAAACCCAGCCCGGGCCGCTACGAGAGATCGATCAAAGTACACAAAAGCGTCGCTTTAGGGAGGATGGAGTGGGAGTCAGACGTTGTTTTATTAGAGGGAAGTTCACAATTAAAAGGCGCTGGCGCAGCCGACGCACACACACGCGTTGATCAGGTTGATAAATGGCTTGGTATTGATCTGTCAACAGATAAATGTGAGGTTATCTCAAAGTAGGAGGCAGTCAATTACAAGCCCGATGCAGTGCCTAGTTTCTTTCAGAGATGCTCCGTTACACTGGTCAAAATGTACACACAGGAGCAAAGAAAGAAAAGGCCTTGTTATAAAACTGAACTTTTTCACTCTACAGTACAGGTATGTGTTTCCACAGTTAGCATACAAGAGTTGATGTGTGGCACGTCAGCGCCCAGGGGTGATGGAAAGGATCGGGGCGGTGCCGACAGGCATTGGCATGCAGGTTGATGAAGACGAAACACTTGAAGCATGCTGACACATTTGACGGATGACTATAATTCCAATCCTTTTATTTTTTTTTCTCCACCAATTATTTATGCTATAAAGCCATGAGAAGGCTGCGCTTTCCATGTGTTTTAACAAGAGGGAAGCTTTTGCTGATGCAGGGTCTGATCCGGAGAGGCTTCCCTGCCAATCTGAATGAAGTGTTCACCGGAGCGGCTCGGCAGGCTGCACCTGCTACCCGTCTTTGTGCTGCCAAATCCAGCAATGGGGATTCACTCAACATGGAGGTCCCAACAGAAGCAAATGTTTCTGCAGTAGTGTATATATACGGTATATACTGTATATATGCTCACATTGTGTACAAAGCAACTGTTGTCTCACAAATGGCCCACCAGGATTTCCGCAGGACCAAATAAGAAAAGAAAAAAAAACACTTGGGGGGGAAGGAGCTGTTCATGATGGAACTCCTGACCATGTCATTTTTAAAGAGCAGGATGTGCGACTGATTACGATTTTTGCTTGTCTATCAGCCTAGTTTGGTTGAATGTTTATTACAATGTTGGTAAAATATCTCCAAGGGCACCAGCCCTGTTTTGGAGCGTCCCTTGCCCTATAGTTTTAGTTTTATAGCTCTAATAACGGTTTGTTTCCACGTTTCTGCTCTCAAGTGCCCCTTTTACAACAACGTGCAATACTGTAGAAATAATCTCGAGGTTAGCATCAGACAACACGGCGAGACAGACGTTTTCCTCAGCTGGTGAGGGAGGACAATAAACTGCTAATGAGACAAACCTCTCAGAGAACAACAACTCCCAAACGACTTTTGGACCATTCAGCAGGCAGCTCATGTTTACACTGTGAATAAAATATGAGCATCTAAATGTCAGGATCAACACATGGCTATTCGCAAACTGAGGAAAAGCCAAACTGTACTTTTTTTTTTCGAGAATGACTCCTACACTTCATGGATGAATCAGAATTAAAAGACTGTAGCGAAAAGGAACACGTGTGATGCGACCTGACAGTTACTCGCCATCACGCAGATGACAGTGTATGAAGATCAGATGATATAATTCAAGGTATCCATTTCAATTGTGGTTATTTGACATGCAATAGCACGACGCACATTTCTGTCATGACAGAACAGTTAGCGGTTTAATGAGCATGCTTTGTTCGGTTAAGAGGTTAAAAACATGGAGGCAAAAGGACAGGATCAAGGAACGATCGGGGCACTTACATGAGTCAATTGCATGGAAAAAGGATGCTGGGCGTGATGATGAGATAACTAGCGACAAACACAGAATGACACACAAGGTCAAAGACATGAGGTAATCAGGAGTGACAATACACAGGTGTGGGAAGACACAATCATGGGCAGGTGAGCAAAAAAAAAAAAAAAAAACCAGGAGGGGGGGCGGGACAGGACACGTGTTTTCATGTAACATGCGCACACTTGGGTTGTACACCACGGGAATGGCGAATAACGTTTTGAATGGGTTTATCGACATTTCTTTTTTTTAGAAAGGGGCGTGTCGACTTTTTAAATCAAAAGTGTCCAGTGAGTGTATCTGCATGGGAATTTCTCCATTGTGAGACTAATAAAGGTTTTCTTATCTTATCTTATCTCCGTGTGCCAAAACATACAACCCAAAAATGGCAGCGCGTGTACAGCATGTCACCGAGGGCCTTCTCTCCCCAAACATCTGTCTTTGAATATACTGCGTATGAATTATAAATGTGGAAATGGTTGACTATACTTAAAACAAACTCAGTGGTTGCACCCAGTACACAAGGACGGTGGCGTGCCTCTGAGTCACATCAATACATTATTTACGCAGCTTTCGCGACTGTATCCTTACAATAAGGTTCATTAAATGTATGGTTACAAAACAATCAAGGACACTTAGGGTGGCGCGATGCTTTATTGCATGTAATTAAAGAGGCAAATTAAGTTGTTGAGTGTCTCGGGCGTCGCTTCATTACCTCAATTTTGCTGTCAACTCCAGGCGGTATTTGAGGGAGCTCAGATGCCCGTTTTATTGTTGTGGATGCGCCACTTAATTATGAAACACATACACAGGGGACACACATAGACGCAAGGTATTTCATTTACATATATTTGTGATTGGATGTCATCGCGCAATTTATAACAAAACATATATTGTCTTACAGGTGATGGGTGGGAATTTTTGACTTTCTTTTCGGATATTTCAGTGCAATTTGAGAAAAAGAGAGAACACAATCATAGACAATAAGACTTTCAGGAAAAACTGGGAAATGTTGCAGCCAGACACAATAAATGTTTCCCCACTCAGCTAGGTTGCTATGACAACACACCTACAGCTCTTTTTTTTTCCCCTATCTGAGCAATCTCATGTGCAAATGATAGGCAAACAGCAAAGTCATTTTAAGAGTCAGCTCTCCACCTGACTCATAATGGCGGGTGGAAAGCTATGCGTAGTCACAGAAAGACAAGCCGGTCAGCATCCCAGTTATAAGCAGTTTTTAATTTGTGGAATGTAGTTTCATACCGGTGGATGCAGCAAGCCTCACGGTACCTGTTAGCCAAGCTGGGCGTTCTGACGTAGCAAAGGCGTGTCCGTAGAAGCGCGCAGGGCAAAAAATGGCTGACACATCATATTTATCAGGTATTCCAGAAAAGTCATCATGACTGTTTTCACCAATATGACTAAAACAGATTTTTTTTAAATAATCTATTTGAAGAATTTGACAGCTCTTAACAGCAAAAAAAAAATGTATTCACATAATTCAATTTTAGAACACCATTTCATAATGTATGATCACACGACACCAAGGGTACCTCTGAGTGCCACAAAATTGATTGACCACCACTGACATGAACCAAAATGATGTCAGTATTTTAGGTTATGCTATCAGATATTCCAAAAATGACTTATTTGTCATTTTGTACCCAAAATGGTATTAATCTACGACGAGACCTCTGAGAAGAATAAATCGAGAGGCTGTCGTAAATAATTGCACAGAGAAGATTGCAAGACTGCCTCAGACCTTAATCATCAGGTTTCTAGAAGACATAGTCAATTAATTGCATACTTCCTCAATGGGCTGTTAACTATGTCTGATTTTCCACGACTTCCATTTTTGAATCTATTAAAATGTAAATTACAGCTGGGCGTCCATCTCTCTTCGAAGTAACTTAACATTTTATTTTTACTGACACTTGAGAAGAAGGCTAAATTCATCATTCAAGCCTTTCCACTGTTTTCTCAATCACTCGGCCTTCCGACAGAGCCTCTGCCATAACAAAATGAGCCTGAATGAAACGTTGCATCATGTGCGAGCGCGTCTTCAAGCCAGGCACTGGTTCCTCATTAAACTCAAACAGGCTCCCTGATGCGTTAGGTCAAGTCACTGGCGGTACCCAATGTAAAAACATCAGCCCTAATCAGTCTTAAATGAACCTCAGGGGACCTTGCATGACAGAAACAACGGGACATTATGAAAAAGGTGCATTATGTCAGCAGAGTTGCCTTTAACTTTGCGCATTGGTAGAGAACATATATTATTGTTTGACAGTGTGTTCACATCATATTAAAATAGGCACTTTGAAGCAATAAAGATTACACCAGATACAAGTTTAGTTTGTTCTATGACGACATGTGAATGTAAATGTAAATATGCAAATTTCCCCAGTGTGGGACAACTAAAGGATATCTTATCTTACGACGCTTTTAACTCAAAACACTTCTCAAATCATCATCTCCAATTAAAATGAATGGAACCATCATTAATCCGTTCCAACCCCTCCGCCATTTGTGTGTGTGTGTGTGTGTGCGTGTGCATGTGCGTGTGCGTGTGTGTGTGTGTGTGTAATGTATACATTAATGAGGTGAAATAGTACTCCACCATATTGTTCTGATGAAAATGTTCAAGAGGTGAGAGCCAAAGTAGAATGGAGCTGAACTGCTTTGACATCGTGGAGGCTCATCAATGACAGAAGCACAGTGTTCCTGGAACAACAACGCTGAATCCATCACTTCACTTGATCTCAGATTTTACAGACGTTTGCCTCCCACGTGTGCACAGAAATGCACGTTGTATACAAGTCCATGGCGACACAAGAAAACATGCACATTTCAGTGCCACATAAACACACTCAAGGTACCAGCAGATTGTTTTAAAAATATTTCTTGATTTATTCATTTACCAGAAGTAGAAAAGTACAGTACAGTAGAAGTACAAAACAGCCAGTGAGGGAACGTTGTCACGGGAAGCTAACGTGAAACTAGCGTCATGTAAGTATGATAATGTCGAAAGTATGGAAATTATTTCATGAGGAAAGCGGAGAGAGCGCATGGGCAACTTGAAGTGTGCATAAAATGGAGCATTTCACGTGGCACAAAGGATAGGTTCCAAATCATTTTTCAAAAAGTAAAAACTAATTATAATGAAGAGTCAAAAACTGCTTCACAGGAAGCATTCATTGGAGCGTCTTTGTCAAATCTTTGGACTGTACACTGAGATTGCCATTGTCATGATAATTCAAACCAACTTGAATTACAAACACAAAAGAGCTGCGCATATGAAACATGATAGATTTAAGATTAAAAAAGCTCGGATTTGATCTAAAAAAGGAGATGTCGCAAGCCATGTTTCTGTTATCTAAGATAACAGCTGAGTCACGCTTAAAGCTGAAGGGAAATTTTCAAAAGGGATGAATAGACAAGGTAAGAAACTGTGAGATCACCAGTTTACCCAACACCCACACTCGCTTTTCTTTCTCACCCACCCTCCTTGGTGTTAAGTGAAATGAACACGTCTTTGCTTATTTGACGAGAGAAATGCAATGCAACTCAGTGAGACGCTGCACAAAGTTTCCAAAGACATCCGAGCAAAACAGCCCAACTAACTGCACATTGCGTATGCACTCAGCATCTCTCTTGTCTGTAGCGTCCTGGCAACCTCAAAACTGTGTGCGTTTATGTGCACCTGTCTGACTGCTGACCCTCCACATGCCCATACTGTTTGCCCGCCATGTCCCAAAGGCTTTTTGTAACACTTGCACCATTATCCACCCATCAGGCTTGCAGCATGCGTGTTTTCCTTAATCTATAGTCAAGAGTTGGGAGTGCATGTTAAATACAAAATAGAAAGAATTTTCTCCCAGTGTGATGCAATCTAGTTCTAAACCACTGCGAACAACAACCACAACAATAAATTCAATTAATATCTAACCTTTGTCACATTTCTGAAGTCTGTTTTGAGTAAGACAGTAAATGTCAACATGATTTGAGTACTGTATACATTTTGGTAGCGATGAATATTGTGTGCGGGTTCGAAGGCTTTCTGAAATGATGCACATACAGTAGGTTTGCATCATTTACTGTTTCTCACATTGTCCACTTGTGTGATGAGGTTGCCCACCCCCCACTGTTCATACGTCCCCTGGCAAGTGCGGAATGATCGTTCATAGTTGGATGCAAGTGCTCAGGGCCCTAATTTATCACGCAAAGGCCAACAGTGTCAAAGCCATTTTCCTCGCAAAATGTAACTAAATAGCATGACTCACTGAGGCCGTAATGCGCAAGGTGTCGCTGAATAAATTCGAATTACCTCCACTGTCTGCATGCCTGGGAGCTCATGTTATTGACAGGAAAGCACTGGCTTGCAAGGTGGATAATGTGACATGGCATCTTAACAGTTCATTTAAAACGGTTTTGCACACTTTTGTAACTTAAAATGAGAAAGGTTGTGTTCAAAGGAGTCTTGACCAAAAAAAAAAAAAAAATCTCATCTGGTCTACACTGATAATGACAGTCGTCATTGCCGGCAGCCTCTGATACAGTACACATCTGTCAAAGCAACTGTGTGATTTAGTAACTGTACTTCTTTCCCATTTTAATCATAATGTTATTCGTCATTCTTATAAAATAAGAATGAATATGGTGAGTTCATGAATGCCACTCTTATCTGAACCATCGGGACCAACTATAAAACATTATAGGAGTACAAAAAGCAGCTGCTGAACGCCTGTGCAGACAATTTCAAATGCCACCGCTGCAGCGTAATGGCTTGGCAAGTCATTCTCATTTCACAGCTCATCGTCTGATGCTCTCATCAGCCAGTCGCACAAGAAAAAGAAGCAGCAAAAAGGCCATCATTTGTCCCTAAAAGCATAACCCGTTATGTTTTGTTATTGTTTGCCAAAAACACAAGAGTGTTAAATGCACAACCTGCACATGCACGTACAGACCCAACAGAACGAGGTCCTGCGAGACATGATTGGCTGATTTGCTTTTGTTTATCTGGATGACATTTTCATTTTCTACACTTCCCATTCAGAACACGAGCAACATGTACGGCTGTGCTCTACATGGGAGCAAGCTGTTTGCGAAGGTGGAGGGAGTGACTGGAAGCTTCAGATGGCTCCAGTGAAGGAAATTGCCGCCACCGAATGGCCTATCTCTCAGTCTCTCCGCCAGAGCACAGTTGATGGTGAGTGGAGGATGTTGGGTGTTCATTATGATGATGCTGAATGCATTGCTGCGGACTCAAACTGCCTGTCATCTGCCTGTCAGGAGGTCCAACATCGCAGGGAGCTGCTGAGTCAAACAAAAAAAGCCAAAGCTCTTGTGGAGTCAGTGCTCACTGAGCACAAGTTTGAGATTTTTGTCACCTCGTTTCAGCATTCAATCCTACTCTGTAAGAAGGCCACATGGCAGAGCAAAGCTATGCCCGGAAATATACATAATTTCTATTACAGCTGTGGTTGACTATATGGTTGCTTCCAGGGCAGAAGCATCGGGAGGCTTTAAGGTCACAGTCAGAAATAGCAACTCGGATCTATCAAGTTCCGATTGGATTGCAGCTTCATCCTTGAAGAGAAGACGAGGCACTCAGATCAGAGCTGCTGTCCTTGGTTTCGCACTGACTCACTATCATCTCTTAAGTGCTATTACGCAACATGGTAAGAATTTAGCATGAAACAGTCCCCAAAAAAGTCATGCACGATTAAGTTTGGAACTGACTGTGTTTACAGTACATCACTTTAAAAACTCATGAAACAAACTGCACCAAAAAAAAAAAAAACAACAAACATTTTTAAAAAGTATGAATAAATGTTTTCTCTACGCATCAAGTCAACTAAATTCTTGTGGGAAGCGTGTTCGTGCAGACTGAGGTTGAAGGCGGAATCAGGGGAAAAAAAAAGCACATGAGAAAAAGAAACCAGATCAAGTATTTATTTGTAAAGCTTATATTCACTTGCCACGATTAAGTATTGATTCATCTAAATTAGGACATTTCTGAAATAATGACTTTCCACAGGAAATGACCAATCAAATTTAAGAAATTGATAAAAGAGAACTATAAAAAATGTTTCAGCCAAACTATCGACCTCTATCTGCATCTCCCATCTATCTTTTTACATGAACTGGGTTGCAGCATTGACCACACGCACCACATCCTGATACTGCTACAGTACAAGTTAGATGTAAAAAATGGAGTTAGTAATGTAAAAGAAGTAGTAACATTCCATAATATTCATGTTAGTTGATTACTTATGGGTTGTCCAATTTCAAATATCCTAAAAAAGGCAAAACATAGGAAGTATAAAATTCATAATATGAACCAAAATGCCTTTAGCTTAGTGTCGGATTGTAGCATGAGGAGCTCACTATTGGCAATTAATGATTCATACAGACAAAGGGCCCTATTTTCGGGGCCAGGGCAAGTCTTACGCAATGCGGTTTCAAACTGTGTGCATGACTGAGGTTTCTTTCTTTGAGTGTATTTGTAGCTGCTTTCCTGCCAGTCCACACACTGTCACATCAAGACAAGGAATTTACAATGGCACCGCGTCATAATCAGGCATGCGGCAAATAATAAACGGCAGATATGAACGAGCTGTTTTGGAAGAACTTTCCAGCACCAAAACGAGCAGCCAAAAATCAAGCCTTCACCAACCACTGGGCCCGCGGAGAGCTATGAGGCCATTTGGCACTAGGCCACACAGGGAGACTGAACAAAATAGATTTTATTGCTCATCACAATTTGAAAGGCATTTTATTTGTGACATTGTCTGTGTCTCTGTCAAAAACAGCTGTGCAATTTATATTAAACCAAATTGGCACCAAGAAAGCCTAATTTAATTGACAAATGCTCATAATATATACGTTTGTCTGATTGATCCATCATATTTATTCATAAATTGAGGACGCAGTCGCACTCCGAGGACTATGAAAACAGAGTGGGGGATCCACTTTGTCGATCAAAAAAAATAATAATCATGAAGAAAATGCAGTTTACGAGGACCAATTATGCCCCCTACTGGATATTAATGGGAGGCGCACACCAAAACTGGTCAAAGATTGTACAGTATTGGATGTATATTTTTAAACGAAGCAATGTTTTGTCGCGTGAATCTCGATTTGAAACCATGACACTTCCTCCTCCGTGCTTCACTGTGGAAACCACACATGTTGCTTCCTCTGCTCGCTTTTTCTGCACCTTGTAAAAGAGATGGTGATTGGAACCAAAAATTTCAAATTTGGACTCATTAGTTCAAAGGGCTGATTTCCACTGATCTAGTGTCCTTTGTGGACTTTGAAGACTCAAAATTATAAAACTTACTGTTTTGCTTACACTTTTTTTTATCAAATAATTCCATCAATATTTCTTCACAATGTCGATGTTGTAAGTTTTCATCAACAATTATGGGAATTATTTTGAATGATGTAAAAATACTGAATAAGAGGGTGTTGCTTCCAAACTTCTGACTGGTATTGTATGCCACATATCTACCTACCAAGTTTATAAAGGATAGGGGCAAAAGGAACTACAGTCTATGTGCACAAATTGAGCCAATAAAGCCACGATATTACAGTATAATACGGACTATTAGTAAATATCTTACTATAATAAGGGAAAGTGGAACTACAAAATGAAAACTGACAACCATATTATACTCAAATATGAAACATACTGATATTACAGCCAACAAAGGCATTTTGCAACTGCTTATCATCACATATGGCCCATGAGAGTATTTTCCAGGCCTGCCATGCAAATAAAAACAAATAAACGCTTAGAGTAATTGCTTATAAAAAGCCTACAAATACTTACAATATAATGTGTGGCCAATTGACAGAATTCATGGACCACAAATAAAATGGCAAGTGGTTTTTAGATGCCTTAATTTTACAATTCAATCCTAGCTGTGTCTTAAATGTAATAATAATAAAGCGCAGCATCATCTGGCAGAGACAACAGCTGTACATTATTAATATGACAGTTCACTTTTTAGGGAACAGCAAGTGTTAACTTCCTGAAAATATTGGATGCAACTATGGGAGGCCTTTATCACAGGGGGCAATTCAAACAACAGCCGTTTATAGTGTACAAACATGGTCATTTTAAAACAATTTTAAAATCCTTCCGTTGAAAAACGTTCCATTCTCAGGGTAATGAAAGAAACTAACAGCTGCATTCCGTCTGTGGAGACTTAACGTTTTTAGGACTACTGTTTTAATTGAGTTGCTCTGAATTAAATCAGCTTGTGATCCCAATAACATCATCAAATCAAGAAGTTCCATTTGTTTCTGACCTTGGGTAGCCATAACACCGTCCCATGATTTCAGATCGAGATTCTTTCTGGAGGCCTAAAACGATCATGAACAATTGAATCAGGTGTGTTGGAGTAGGGAGGGATCTAAAACCGGCAGGATATGGCTCTCCAAAAACCGGAGTTCCGTAACCCTGCTCTAGGAGGTCATTCAAAACGGTTGGAGGACCATTTCAAGTGATTACAGTATCTCAAAAAAAAAAAAAACGAATTGAGAGAATGCCAAGAGTGTGTAAAACAGCAAAGCCTACTTTATGGAATCTTAAATGGAAAACAAATTTGAATAACACTTAAGTTTATTTAAGGATTTCTAACGTGTTGCTAAATAATCTGGCTGACTCCAGTATCACAATGCAGAAAGGAAATTGAAAAATAAAAACGCAGAATTTGAAAGTGTTGCCAAACTTTTGACTGGCACTTTACGTGGGTGTGCGTGCACTCGCGAGCGCACACGCGCGCGCGCGCACACACACACACACACACACACACACACACGCACACACGCACACACGCGCGCGCGCGCGCGCGGTCACAGCTTTTTTTTTCTCAATATTTTTCCTCGTAACACCCCTTTATGCAAATCACCTTCTGTGTCCGGAAATGAACAGTCCCGTGATGTCAGCTAGCGCCGTGTAGCATAGGAATGAGCCCGAGTCCGTTCACTCATCCAAGTGCCTCGTTCTGTACCGGCAGTGACAGGCGGCGCTCCACTGTCATCGGCTAATATCACTTCAACCGGTACCCGAATCATGTCGGAGTTTATTTCTCTCCCCAGTGGACGTGAAGGGGGAGTGAATAGCGCTCACATGACATGAGGGGATGCCATTCGGTTAGCAGGTTGGTGTGCTACACAGGCTAACGGGCTAGTTCAGCCTTACATTCCGCTACTCGCTTTATGGGAGTCATGTCGCGCTTTCTCCTGAGGCAACTGTCTGATTTTGGGGACTATACCGGTAAGACCGAGTTGTACGAGAGTTTAAATAATGAGCCTGACAACAGATTGGCGAACGTTCGTCTGAGCCCAGATGGACGTCACGTTCATGTCATCCTCCACAAGCCGAAGATCGGTCTTGTGACTCTGGACAAGTATGAAAGACCTCAGCTGGTTCAAGTTCAGAGAAAGCTGGATTTGTGTTCCATACGAGGCGGTCCCATTGTGGATATTTTATATTTGGACACCAATAATAATAATAATGGCGTCAACAGAGACTTTGTGACTGTGGCTGTGATTTCCGAGAATGGACAAGCTGAGTTTTGGCAGTTCCAGGATTGCAAAGGAGGCTGGAGTCTCCTGCAAACAGCCGACTTGTGTAACAGTCCCCGGGCCAGAGTGGTGTCTGTGTGCGCCTGCTCTAATCTAATCATTTGGTGTGAGGAGAGGCCCCCCTCGGAGAGCTCCCCCTTCCTCAGCTCTGCCAGGAATAAGATGAGACATTGTATCTGCAGGAGAGACTTTGAGGTGGTGGAGGGGGCTGTCATTTTAGGAGGGGTGAAAATCGCCCTTCACAACAACCCTCGATTCACCGTGGTCGCCTCGGGACAGTATGTGCACCTCCTTCCAGACGTCAAATTGAAACCACTGAAAAAATTCTTCCTCTCTTGGTGCCCTCGCCAGGACTCCTTCCGGATCAGCACCGTGTGTAAAGCAACCCCTTTGAAAAAGCACTCGACGAAGGAGTCTGACTTTAGGAAGCTGATCACAGACTGTTTAGGGTTTCTGTCAGCTCTTGACCCTCCGGAGATCCTCAATGTCTCCCCTTCAGCGTGTGGGGGTTTGCTACTGCTTCTCAACACAGGCTGGGTTTGTCTCCTGCACCGCGATGGGATGCTGCGCCATATATACAAGATGGCGGACACATGTCCACTTAAATACACTACATGCACCAGCCTCTGCACATACCAGGACACCTTGATGCTGGTCTTTGGCAAAAATCTCTATCTTATAGACTCAAAGTGTGGCAGAGAGCTGGAAACAATAATACTCGACTGGGAGGGGATTTTGTTTTCCACAAAGACTGACGGATCACCCCATTTGTTCTCGGAAAGTGGACTTTTTAAAGTAGTGCACCAGGATATGGACGCTATAAACCTAAAAAGGAAGTTGCTTTCTTTCACTGCAGCGGAGAACATTCACCCTGGAGCCCTTTTGGTGGAAGCTGTGTTTGAGGAGGCGTGTAAATATTACCAACAGAGGAGCCTGAGTAGCACCCAACTCACTGTGGACACCTTAAAGGAAGGGGGGAGGTTCCAGGCACCCATCTCTTTAGCATCCATACTACGTGATTACCTCAGCTCGGTGCCCAAGCAGAAAGCAGAAGAAACTTCCCAAAATGGAGAAATCAGAGGCGATGTGGCGGAGGACAAGCTGAAAGTGTCACTGGAGCCTGAGCTGAAGGCCTTGGTTGCTGTGGAAAAGTTGAAGGGGACTCTGGTGAGGGCCAGCATGAAAGAAGTGGAGGTACTTTGTGAGAATCTAGTCCAGAAAGAAATAGCCCGGCTGCTGTCCGCCCCTGAGCTGCATCGGGACGACCTACTGTACCTCAACTCCATCTTCAGTGTCTTCCCCTGCCAAACGTGGAGAGCAACACAAGCTGCTCTCCAGCTCCACGACAATGGGGATGGCTCTCTGTCCAGCCAGGCGCCGCCAGACATGTGGAAAACCGTCCTCAGTCCCACGCCGAGCTTCCCTGCCTCGATCCCACTTACAAACGGCGGGTCAAAACATAGGAACAGTCCCAAAGCGTATCACAATGCCAACTGTACATCCAAGTCGACAAGCTCCGCTTCATCCGTCGCCCTGCCTGTCTTCGAACTCCTCTGCCATTCTGTTTTAAGCTTCCAGCCCACTTGGCTGCCCCGCTTCCTCGAGCTCAGCCAGCAACAGCATGGCTCAGCCGGACTGCGCCTGAGCCTGGCCGCCTCCTCTTGGAACTTCCCCGCTAGTAGAGCAGACAACGGTGAGAACAACGTGCCTCTCTATAAGCGCGCCCTGAGCGTGCTGTCGTCCGCTAGAACAGATCGAGACCAGCTGCAGCAACTGGAGGTGGAAGTGTTGATGGTCAGCGGGCGGCCCAACGCCATTCTCCAGGCGCTGAGGATTCTGATTGGACAGCAGCAGTGGGAGAAGGTGACCCAGGTGGCCCAGAGGTTCTGCAAGCAGAGTCCCCTGCTGAACAAGGAGATCTTCACCACGCTGCTGTGTGAGGTGACCCAGCACAGAGAACTGGACCCCTACCTTGACCTGCTGTGGGCCCTGTGCCCCGAGGACCTCACCGTCACCACCATTCTGAACCTGGTGCTGAAAAACCTCCCGCCACCAAGCAGCTTGTCGCCCTCTTCCCTTTCTGTGGACTTCAGGCCCAGTGCCTCCCCAGCTCCCTTTGGTGACCCACAGAGTGCTCAGGTGACCATCGGTCTCCTCAAACCTCTGCTGAGAAAGGTCCTCCAGAGGGAGACCAAGCCAAGCCAGCATTATGCTGACATCCTCCAGTCCCCCTCCTTCCCACCTCCCACGCCCCCCCGCATGCCTACAGATCCATCCAAAACAAGCACAGACTCACCCCGGGACAGTACCCAACTTCCTGGTTCTAACTGCTGACCGCCTGTGATGTGACCACACATACTTTATTTAGAGACTCCTAGTTGTGTCTTAACTTTCAAGCGATGGCTACTCCATAGTGTTACCATGTAAATACTTCTGCTAATTTTAACATGTCCATAGTGAGCCGGTGAACTAATTTATCCCTTCAGCATTACATGCATGTGGATGTTAAAGTTAACATTGGCTTGCCACAGTTGTGTTCATGAAATGTTTGAAAGTACCGTAGCTTGTAATGACTTAGATCACTAACTTTTGGCCACATTTACACAAACCGTTTTTTTTTTCCCCCATTACATTTAGTAAAATGCCAGCTCAGAGCTCGGGGTATCTTCTGTGGAGTTTGGATGTCTCTGTGTAGTACGGCTTCCTCTTGTATTCCAAAAACTGCATGTTGGGTTCATTGACAACTCCAAATTGTCCAAAGGTGGAATTGTATCCAATGTCCATATGTGCCCTGTTGTTGACATGCATCTGTGTATGCCACCGACAGCCCAAAGTCAGCTAGGATAGTAGACAATTACTCTAACATATGGATGAATTTCTCCCCCCGACTATACAGTATATCATTTGTGGGAGAGGGTTAATTGTACCTTTTCTATCAATGACAGATTGCTGTTTGACTAATGCACTGAACAACTTGCAAATAATGTTTTTGCACTAACAGGGAAGATTTATTTTGGCAGAGTGCGTTCAAAATGTAGTTTTAAAAATACTTGTGTGTGTGTGTGTGTGTGTGGGGGGGGGGGGTGATTTTTTTCTGACGCATCAAAGAAAAGTTTGTCCCCAAATGCTCCACAATGTCCAATGCTGTCATCGTGAACCCACCCCCCCCCCCACCACACACACACACATTCCTTTTCAGCTCACAAGACATTCCTGATAGAGATGCCAAAGGAAAAGTGACTAATAGTTGAGACTTCAAATTCAATTTCAGAATAATTCCAGCATGAGGGGGCACACAAAGTCAGTTTGTCTTCCGCAGAGCTGTAAACAATCCTGAGTCTTATCTCTGCTGACCTCGATGCTCTAGTTTACTATAACCTCAGTCAGTTGTTTGTATTAAGTTATTCAAGTGCCATGTTGTTTGGTTGTTTGGTCATACTGTAGTGCTCCTATTGCAGCATTAAACATCACGAGATTTGTTGCCCGCAAAAGCCACTGTGACATGTTTGTAACAGTATCAGACTAGATGGTTGCTTTCGTTTGAATGTTATTCCTGCTGTAGTAGTTTGAACACATTTGGCTCCACTGTAATCAAATGACTGTTGTCACTAAATTTACCAAGACTCGCTTCAGTGAACTCTTTCATTATTAATGTAGCTTCAACAATTTCCTTTGTTCGGGTAAGGCTCCCTTTTTGTCAAAAATAAGCCAAAACATGTGTACAAGTATGTCTGAATGCTATTAAACTGTGATAAAATGCTTGTGCTTTTTCAGCCTCAAATGCTGCCTACTTCGTCTTGTATTTGCTCATAATTTAGCCCCCCTCTTCCTCAAAGTAATGAACTGTATTTCTGTATAATTCAATTTCAATCAAAAAAAAAAACAAATCAGGACTAGGCTAATCATATATACTGTTTGATTAAAATATATTTATTTTAAATACATGATATATATTTTAAAAAATCAAAGGACCTTATTCACAAATAAATGCAGGTTTGCTTTTTGTGCACAAGATGAGCGCGTCCGCAAAATCACCGTCACATTCACGACACGTGCGTATCATTGATCAGCGACAGACATTTGTCTAATATAAACGTTTCCACCGTCTGATGGGGAGACTTGGGGAGATCGATACAAAAACCGAGGCCTTGATTTAATTTCTGGTTGTGCGATCAAAAGTGCTTTCTTTACGTAATTTGTGAATTAACCTGAATGTCTTGTTGAGTTTCTGCAGCTGATGTTGAAGCTTTTGTATGAGCAAAGGTGATCTCATTCTTACAGCCAGTAGGCGGGTTCCACATGAAGACGTAAAGGATCACAGGAGCAGTCCAAATGTAGAACCAGAGAGTAATTGGAGTGTCCCAGGAGATGCCTGATGATTTTTTTCTCCGTCCTTGCTAATAACATCCTCTGGCCACAATATTAGGTACACCTGGGCAACAAAACTGAAGGATCGAGTCCACAAAGCCAGTTCCAAATTAGCTCACTGGTGATGGAACAATGTGTTTTCTCAGGAATGTTACAGAAATGTTATTTGTAAACACTTGCAGATGTTGACAGAAACAAAATGTTGCATATTAGATGTTTCTTGCCACGTCAAATCACGATTGACTGTTGTACATCATTTAACATGATCAGTGTCCCATAGATGAATGTCAAGAATGAACATTATTAACGGTAATTTCAAAACAGTGTAATTGTTAATCGTAATGAATGTAAATTAATTTCTTCTTAGGCTAAATGTAGTTTAAATTTACATTTTAAGAGTATTAATATCATATGAAAAACCACCGTACCGTGAAATAAAAACAAAAAAACGTGTTTGATTGACGTAGTGGAGATGGAACAAGGCGTTTGCAGCATGTCACTGCCCCCTAGTGGCACCTTTGTAGGTTTTACTGAAATAATGACAAGCCATTTCAAAACGTGTGTAATGGTTGGACTGAGCAGCCAAACTTTGCTACACTACACTTGATCTTTGCCAAAAGGCCGCTGCCTTGAGCCAAGGACTTTTTCTCTTTGCCATTTTTGGTACTTTTTTGTGAATGTTGGTATGACAGCATAACAAAAAGTCTCAAATTATCCATTAGATGCGCACCAATTGATGCGCTACTTTTCTGTCTTCTTCAGTCAGTATTCACAGACCTAATAAGCCTTCTGATTTGAGTGTTACAGTTCTCCTAATTCAATTATACCTCGACCACCTGCCTCGTTTAATGGGTAAAAAAAATACATGCAGCGGACTCCCAGCACGCCTCCATTGTGTTTAAGGCAGTGATAATTTTACAGTTTGAGCCCTGCGAGTCCCAGGGATTCCTGATCAAAAAAGTCCCATTATGCATTTAGAGAGTCCCAAATTTCGAATTCTGAAATGTTCTACTTATTCAATTGCATATGATAATAACACAAACAACAGCAATATACATTGATAATAGGTTTATTTCTTATTAACAAATGCTATAAAAATTTAAATAATTCAGGCATACAAGATTATTATCGCAAAAAAATTATCCAACTTTAGCTCTGTGATATCCGCAATAAACTTTCGCAGCACTTGTTCGCAACACTTGTTTTAACGTTACACGACTTGGCAATCGTCTGCTTTCCACGCTGTGAAGGCAGATCTCGCCAATCTCGTCTCGCGAGAACGGAAATCTCGTCACGCGAGATCAAAACAACAATGGCGGCGATTATCAAACTGCAATCGTTGCTGGAAAAAAAGATTCAAATAGGTTTTTTTGCTTTTTTTTTTTTTTGACTGAGAAATTTCCTTGCGTCCCAAAAACACACATTATTTGGAACCGTACATCTGGCGGGAAAATTATGCGTCTCGGACACGGGACGCAGAGGTAACAAGATGGCTCTTAAGGTTATTGTGCCATCATTTTTTTTTTTTTTTTTTTTGCCTAATCTATCCAGTACAGTATGTGCAACATCTTTGCCAGAGTGCTTTGCAGATTTAATTTTTTGTCTTCAGAGTTGTCTAAAATCTCAAGTCAACGTTGTTGTCGCTGTCAAGATGAGGACCATGCTCCGTTTTCATTCCTTGTCACTGGAAATAACACATCGCCAGGCCGGAAATGTTCAGTTGGGTTGACATATAGACAAATTCATTTAAATATACGTGTATATGGCAGTTTTTAACCCACCCTTATCCACACAGCTTAGTGCGTTTCCTGGTTCGTGGTGACAATATAAATCTAATTTAACAGTTCCAATAATGCCATATTGACTCAGGTGGCGAAATGAATGACTGGATAAATTTTAAAAATGCTCCCATATCCATCTCAACCACCTATCCACCCAACATTTTCTTTACAATATGTTCATTGCCTGTTTTCTCAAGATGAGCCATGATTGGTTGTTACCTGAGCCACTCCAATGTCATTTTAAATTGACAGCAAGTTGTAAAATGGCTGCCCCCTGAGATGGACAAAATTGAGATGGACAAAAACAGGTGGATTGTATTGCTTAACCCACATTCCACAGACACATATTAATAAGAATACCGTGTTTGGACGAGTGTGGCTGCACAAAACATAATTGTAAAGTAAATTTGGGGGTTGACTTCCCCTTTAATGTTATTTCTGCACTCATTTGTTTTCGCCCCCCCACCACCATCTGTTCTCATTAAACTGCTGCACTGTGTCTACCAATCGGCTTGTCTTGGTGCTCATTGTCTTGTCAGTTTGCTTGTATTTAGTTGCCTCTGGTTTCTTTCAGTCCTTGCCAGTTCATTGGCTTGTCTCGTCATGTTGCATGCTGTCATGAGTCCGTTGGCCGTTTTGGTTTGTTACTTTATATCTTGTTTTATGTTATTTTAGTATTTAATCCGTGAATGTGCCCTTTATTGTTTTGTTCTGAGAAAATATCTTTACCTTTTGTTTTTAAGTAGATACTGCCCTTGGACTTTGTTTCCTTTCTTCGCTGGAGTATTCTTTCCTAAAAAAAAAAAAATAAGAATAAAAATAAAAAATATCCCAAATATTGTCATTTTAATTAAAAAATAAATTTGATAAGATGAAAATAGTGTTTTTATTTTTTCAGTTTTTGTAATGTGGGAGGATCTAAAAATCATACACCCTCCACACAGGAAGGCCGGAGTCATTTTTTTACCCCAGAACAGCAACATGAACATGGTAAGATGGATTAAGGCTGCATGGGCACTCTGGTGTAAATGTACTCACTTCGTGATGTCGGCGTACTTCATTCTCCTGTCGTGCTTTGCTAGTCTCACAGACAGTATGATGCTGGGGATAAAGAAGATGACGCACCAGCCAAGACTGAACCAGAAGGCATTCTAATGGTATGTGAAAAACACATAAAACCACTCACAAATTAGTTATTTGGATCTGACAATGCTACCTTTTTTTCCTGAATTGTGGTTCCTGCTTACCAGAGATGACACAAGGTACAAACACAGGATGGTCTGAGCAGAGTCCACAACCTCAGCCAGAGGACCACAGCGGCCAAATTCTACCTTCATCTGATGAAAAAAAGTGTTCAAAGTTTGTACAGTAAATAAATATATGTTGATAATCTTGTAACTTGTGTTTTGCCATTCATTGTCTGTGTCTCCATGTGGATGGCCGTTGTCGAATGGCGTCAAATTCGGCTAGTTTGAATCGGACCCCACAATTACCCCCCCCTCCACCCACTTTGCGACTCAGACCGCTCTGTTCAGAGTAGTGTTTTATGGCAACTTTCCTGGTCAAAGGTCAGAAAACTCAAGACTTCCCACTTTCATGAAAGGAAACATTAGTTTCACGGCAAGTTTGGTAATTAGATTTTATATTATTAGCAGTTAGCTAGCCAGACAGATAGCTAACTTTTCAACCAGTTAAAGTTAATTCTAGGTTAGCTTGGTGGTTTCTTAGAACCACAACACCTGAGACTGGAGAGGGAAGGTGTGACCGATGAGGTGTCAATCATTTGTCATGCCGGATAGCTAACTTTTCAACCAGTTAAAGTTAATTCTAGGTTAGCTTGGTGGTTTCTTAGAACCACAACACCTGAGACTGGAGAGGGAAGGTGTGACCGATGATGTGTCAATCATTTGTCATGCCGGCGCCCAGCACACAATGGCAGCCTCGCTATTCTATGAATGTGGGTTTGGGGCTACTCATCAGCAAGTTCTGCAGGAGCCTGATAACAACAACATGGACATGTATTGTATACGTTCTTACCATACGTCCGATACAATCTAAACCGGGAGACAGCTGGCTTTGCAGGAATTTTTTAATGTTCTGTGGGTGATAAAGAACATTGAGAATAATATCAAAGTAAAATCTAGAACAATAATCCTGAAATATTCTTTCTAGCTTGCAATCGTAAAGAATTAGTGGATTCTCCCAGTATGTAGCATTTGGAGTAAAGCCTCTGAAGCGAATTATTAACATCAAGAGCAGTGTGTCAGTCTGACATTTTATCCCATTCAGTCGAATTGGCTGTATGTCAGCCAAGAGAGCTTTTGCATACATGGCTACACAGGAAAAGAAAATCTAAAACATTTTGAAAAAGTTATTTGGCTGGAATAATGCTGTGCTATTTCATTTAAACAAAAATGTGTCAGCACATACTATTTTTAGGTTTTCTTAGAATAGGATGAAGAATTTATGAGAAGTGAAGTATCTACCGCTAAGTTAGCTTACAAGACATATTTCATGAAGTCATAAATAATGGTACAGAATCATGTATTTAGTCTAAAGACAGCCAGGAATAGTCTTGATAATTATCGAAAAATAAAAGTAAAAGAACCTAATACAGATTTGTAATGGAAAAAAAGTAAAACTGCAACCAGGGGTTCAAAAGAGCTAAGGCAAAAAGGGGAGAGAGATTGTGATGCAAACTCACATCTTTAATGTCTTTGGTGTTGAGAGTATTTTGTGTGTCCGCCAACCTGTTCCCCACATCCTACAAGAGAATAGTACAATTATGCATTCAACATAGGCACGTCATCATGTACGTATGTAAGATGAGCTCACCTTTATGACGTTTATAGTTTTAACGACATCGTCCTGCAAAGGAAAAGCTGATGTAGAGCATTTACAACGCTTAACAGAGGGTTGTAATCGCATTCTAGGATATAATCCAAGCTGGCCACTTGCCAGTTAATAATGTTTACTTGCTAGCTGTGTGTTCACTGGTTACTTCGCTCATTCATTAGCGGAGTTTGGCTCGAATTGTAGTTTGTTAGACAATTACTTTAGCTTGTTGTTTAGCGATCATTATAGTTGGCTGGCTATGTGGTTTGTTTGCTGGTGTGACAATTTGTGTCAGAGCCAGTGTGATAGTTTAACGAGATATTAAATTACTTGACTGGCTTGTTAGTGGTTTTTGTTCGTAGGCTGCATAGTTAGACGTCAACTTGCTCGTTTATTAGGTTGCATCATAGAGGCCACACACCAATTTTGGGTTGATGCTCATCGTAATAGAGGTCTTAATTTTGGTCAGGTCGTCGGCTGCTGTGTTCAATACCCCTTGGAAGATTGGCTCCTGAAGGGTGACAAGATTAGCGGATGTGTTAACGTTCACTGTGATCATTCCAGACAACTGATGTGAAGTGGTGAGGTGACTCACATTACTGGCTGTTGCTGTCTCTCTGAAGTTCTCAATTGTGTTGTCCAGTTGAGTGGTGTCAATCTAATGCAGTCGAAAACATATGATAGTCCATAAACAACTGTCATGACAATGTACTAGATTTTTTACTACAAACATTGTTTAACCTGATTTAGTTCATGGTTTGGTCATTGTTTTCCAAAGCAAATGCAGGTGTTAAGAAAAGTCTGCTTCCATGAAGGACTTTACAAATCTCAACTCAACTCAAGTGTATTTATAGAGCCCTTTCAAACAGCCATCACTGCACACAAAGTGCCTTACATGGAGCAACTAACATATACAACAGTAAAGCAACAAAAAAGTAGCAAAGACGGTAGAGAGAACCAAACAGTATAACTAAGATCATAATTTGGGTCATGCTGAGTCAAATGCCAAAGAATACAAACGAGTTTTCAGCCGGGTTTTAAAGATGGGCATCGAGGAGGCTTGCCGAATGTTCCGTGGGAGGTCATTCCAGAGAGAGGGACTAGCAACGGAAAAGGCTCAATCCCCACTGAGCCTCAGTTTAGTTCTTGGTACTTCTAATAATGTCTGGTCGCGCCGGGCGACCGTAGGGGCGGATGAGCTCAGTGAGGTAAGAGGTAAATCGAAGAATAATTACTATTAAGAGACGGAAATCAAAGGATGTGGACAATTTTAAGTTGAACAATGGCTCTAAATGCTTACTCGATTGTTAAAATAGTTGATTAATTTTCACACCTCCGCACAACATAAATCAACAACACACAGGAGAATTTATGTCCCATTTAACGTAGGTGGACAGGTTCCGGACAATGTCACTCGTGTTATCCACTTGGGCAGCCACAATTTTTTTTGTAATCCCAAATTGCTGTATATAAGAAAGAACATGACTTTTTGTACTATTTTCGTTGAAGAACCCACACACACACACACACTCAGACATTTTCAGCGCACCTTTAGATGGTCCGTCTTGATGTTTTGGAGATTCGTTTTGAATTCTGCGTTGAAGATTTGGGGGACATTGATGTTGATGTTATCGATTTTCTTGATGTGCTGTGTACCAAGAAGATGTGTTTTAAGATATGCACGTAATCATCACCAAACGTGAGAGTGGGAGGAGTCGACATTTACCTGGTCTATTTTGAGGTACTGGTTAATTTCAGATCCATAACTATTTTCCAGATGGAGTGTGGACCACAGAGACTTGTTTTTCCCACAGTCACTGCAAACACGAACATCATCCATCAAATTGCGGCCTACTTGAAGCTTTCCCAAAACTTAGCTTTGGATGACAGTCAAAGCCCTCGCCCTCCGCAAATCATCTGCTGGTTTTAACAATTGATCTACGCCAAACTCGGAAGGAGGAATGTGGTTGGTTGAACTGAGGCAACACAAGCGTGGCAAGGTCACATGACAAATATCGTCCTCATTTCAATATTAATGTCTTGAATGTTCACATCTCGATTTCGATACAATAAGGATATCTCGCCCAGCACTAGACCCTTCAAAATTTGTTCACAATTGTCCAGTGAAGTCTTTTAGTTGCTTTGCTTGACGTGCAATCGAAATGTGGTCACGAGTGGCAATGCCAACAATCCTCTCATGTTAGCAACAATTATTAACATTATCGTTTTGTCTCTTGGCCCCTTTGGACAATTAATTGCACACCCTTAACCTGTGGTGCGTTGGAATGCAGAATAAACATGTGCAACATATGTCTATCTACCTGTATATACTCGAGAGAGTGAAATTGCCCTTCAGGTTTAGAGTTTTACCCAAATCCAATTGTGGTATCACAGTTGGAGCGAACTGTCAATAGAGGAGGAAAAAAACAAGCAGGTTCACACATGTGCATGTTATGTTTTTGTGGTTGTTTTAAGCATTTTACACACTTCACCTTCAGCAGTTCTCCACTGCTCCATGGTTTACACACCAGCGTATGAACGTTGCCTCCCAGCAGAAAGAGCAGCGTCACAGCCAACATGAGCAGCCACGAGACCAGGACGCTCAAACTTGCCCCACTGAAAATGAAAAGGAGACGGTGACCTCCGACAAGCACAAAGAGCAGCTATTGATTTTCATCTTTTTTATTCTTCTTTCAGGAGCAACCATGTAGCCACAGCTTTTGCAATGTGGGAATCATGATACAAAGTCACATATTTGAGCAAATAAAAATGAAAATGTATCAAAAGATAACTTCTGTGGCCAAGATGGCAGTGCTAATTCAAAGATTAAAAGAAGGGAAGGGTACAGTAGTAATTTGGCCAACACTGAACTGCACTCACGTGATGAGGATAATTCCACCGCAATTGGCCACATTGGATCGTTCCGTGGGCTCTTGAGTTGGTTTCAGACCGAGAGGTCCCAAGATGAGACCCAGAACATTACACAGAACCACGAGCAGGACCACGAAGCACATGCTGACACACACCCCCCACCTAGCAAAGCAACAACCAATGACACAATGGATTGTCTCCTCTGCTTTCATGTGTCAATGACAAGCGCTTTGGAGTCTTCTTACCTGATGCCCTCGGCTTGGTCCACCTTCCTCTTCAACTGGAGGTTATTCTGCAGGTTTTCCACCCGGCCCAGTAATTGATTCATATTTAATTTTTGGGAAATGTCGTTCACCTTTTGGGAGATCTGAGTTTTGATATTGTTCACTAAATATGAAATGAGACAAAATGAGTCATTTGATATCTTGACACATGGCTTGGGCACGTAATGATTACTCACGGTTCAAGGTGTCCAAATTGTTTGTGATGTCCCTGAACTTGTTACAAACAAGTCAAATGGTTACTTTTCAACTTTAAAGTAACGCACAATGCATCATAGATTAAATATTGGATAATCTACTGAGTATCCTTGGTCACTGAAGTCAATCAGACTGAAGGCATGATATTTATGCACACTAAAAATTTGAACAGATGGAAAACCAGGCTAAATATAGAGTGGTTTCTAACACCAGGCAACCTTAGTGAGGCTAAGAAGAGGTACAGCAAATGGACGGATGAATGTTTCAAACACAGCCAATGGCACAAATATGTCATTAAAACAGAGGTTAAGTGTTTTTCAATTCCAATAACAATAATAACAATAACAATCGTAATAATAATAAAGACCATGTGACTTAATGAAATAATGCAATGAACTGACCTTGTCAGTTGATTTACTTGCTTCCAGTTGCTCTCTAACTTTAGTTAGTGTATTTTCCATGTCAGCATTTGTGAACTGTGGAGCAAAAAAAGGAAAAGAAAGTGTCATGCACAATTTTGTCAATAGCATATTTTCTATTATTCTTGTTATGTATATTTTACTCCCCCTGAGTTGAACTGAATCGACACATTCCACTTTGAACACTCTAAAGAACTAGTCAAGTAGGTACAATATTTGATTGTTGTGACTTACATCGGATGGCAGGTTAGTGCTCTGTAGACTCATCCTCAAATTGTCACAGTCGGGCGTGGTGCATAGTGTCAGGTCATTTGTAATTTTGCTGTTTATAATATTGAAGTTCGTTTTCACCTCTGCCATTTTGTTTTTCAGGTCGTTCTGCAATGTCGTCAGGTTATCCACAGCTACCCATGGAAAAGTACACCGTTAAGCACGGGTGTCCACATTGTTTTCAACCAAACACCTGACAAAGCATTCTTTGGCTGTTTTGTGAAATAATCAGCCTCAACACATTTGTATAATTTTGACATCGTTGCATCGTCTAAATAAACAGCCCGGTGTGTCGCAAATTATTCCAAATATGTAAAAATGTTTCACGTTCAACACGTTTAATGTACACTTAATATTTTAGGGTTTTTTTTCAGGGCATAAATAGGCATTCAGTATTAATGTTGTGTTAGAATATGCTTCACAGTCACCCAAGACTGCAAGCGGGCAATTTCCGACCACCTTGACGCACAGAAAACTCCCGACCTAAACGAAATTACCTAGATGACAAGCTACCAAAACAGAAACACGACCTACCACTCTACCTTCTGACCGAACAATAAGCCTAGCTAAACAAGAACTACCAATTACCCACTCACTTACAAAAACAAAAACTACCTGCCTAACAAAATATACCAACCCACCCAAATGAAAAAAAAACAGCAAAACCTACCTACCACAAGAAATGATCTTCCTTTCCAGCTACCCAATAAAAGCTACCAACCCAATCACCACCTACAAAAAAACCACCTTACCCATCCATCCACTTACTTCTATCCCTACTTAAATATTAAATAACAAACGAACTAAACATAAACTACTACTTACCGATCCATCTATCCGTCAACCTATACCAAAACTTCCAGTTCTTGTATGTCTATCTAACATTTGATCGAAAAGGCAACCAAAAAGTGCAAAGCAGTTCTCAGGATGATGGATTGTAAATCGTGGGCTGGTCTCTGCTTGTCGTAATTTGACAACAATGATGCAATCAGCTCTTCACACGCTCAGTCAGAAACAGTACTTGGTATGCAAACGTGTCATACCAAATTTTAGATGGTCAAGGTCAGCCACCCCATCATTTGGAAGGATGTGATTCAGTAACGCAGGTCCTGACAGGAAACATATTAGGCGGAAAGATGATAAAGATGATAACAAATTTGACTACATTAAAAATTACTCGATACCTTTTATGTTTTTTTCAACATTGTCCACCATGTTACTGCTCTGGTCCCCCACATGTTGGAATTGCTGAAAACAGGAAGATCACTTTTACCATATTAAACACAAGGCTGAAACATCGTACATCGTAGTAATGTTTGGCAATTGTGACAATAAAAATGTCATAAAAATGTTAAGTAATACAACTGAAACAATATAAAATATCAAATTTTACTATTAAAAAAAATCACACTCTTGTTAACATGTAATGAGAATTTTTTTTTCAAAAATTGCACCAATTAGTTATTCTAATAAAATGGATATTTTATTTTAATGGTATTCAACTAGTCAACCAGTTAGATTTGATAAAACATAAATTGAAAAAATACATTTAATGAATGAAGTTTAGGAAAAATGGCTTGCAAAATTTAAAAAAAAAAAAAAACGGTTTACTCTTGTTCGTGTAAATGGTCATCAGGCCCAATTAAACAACAGAGCAAGGACCCATGTCCTTTCAACAGCCCTGGATTTTGGTTTGGTTTGAGCAGCAGCAATCATCCAAATAAGCATGAGTAAAGAGAAGTAAACAAAGGTCCCCAAACAGGCATAGTGGAAAATACCTTGTCCAGGTTTCTGAGAAAGGCTTTCATGTTATCAAAGGTGTTGTTGAGTTTTATTTGGCTTTGGTCCAGTCTCGCTCTGAATTCCCAGGTACTTTCGAACATGCAGATGTTACCAACTCTGCAAACACAAGAGTCCAAAATACGACTTCGGTTACTTGCAATGTGCTACCACAGAGTCACTTAAATAAGAAGACTTACAAGAGAAAGATTGTGATGATGGCAGTGCTCCAGTATAAGTTTCTCCTTTCCTTCAAAATAGAGCGTGTCTGCTCCTGGTACATTTCGCCCCCACATTTGCCAGCAAAGCGGCAGCAGGCAATTACCGAGCCCACTATGGGCATCAGTAGGATGTAGAGAAGGCCGATGACGGCGCACACTACGAAGCCACTATCGTAGGCCAACACCTGTTCATGAACAAATTGGGGTATGGTAGTTGTCACAATGCCTCTTCCCAATAAAGCATTTTATACAGGTGGAAGGGGAGAGGGGGAGTGGGGGTAGATAGGTAGGAAGCGATGTGGTAAACTAGATAGGTAAGTAGGTATCGTGCTAGGCACATAGTATGGCTAGAAAGTTCTTGCTGAGGTTGGTTCGGCAAGTAAGGTTCTAAGCATGGGTGTAAATTTTCCTACATATGAGATAAGATTGGATAAGATATCTTTTATTTGTCCATATGTATTGTTCAGTGTAAATACAGCCAGAGAAATGGCTGTCCTGCATTTTTGAGCAGTGGAGGGCTTTTAATGGGGAAAAGAAGAGACCTCCATAGCCAGTGGTTTTTTTCTGTAGCTAAAAATAACCATGAATGTGAAGACACATACACACACACACACACACACACACACACACACACACACAAGCCAAAGACTCAGGTTACCAGTTGCTCTTGCGCCACAAGAAAGCAGGTGAAACTTTCTACCAGGTCTCTTAAAAAAAAAAAAAACACTCACCTGTTTAATGTATTTGTCTGATCGCAGAATGCTCATATTCCGCACTGCTTGCTCGATCAGCCCTAGATCAAGGGATTCAAGCAGAGAATGGTGAAACCTTATTTAAAATACCATTTCAACTGAGTTACTCCAGACGAAACAAAATTTCAGTTTTTCAAAAAGGGATGGTTATAAGCATGTTGTGTTCCACGCAAAGATTTTAATCTGTGACATTGTAACAACAGAAAGGTGACACTTGCGTACCAGGAGATGACAATGCAAAATGCAGAGTTGTGCTGTATTTGCGTACTCGTGGTAAATAGAGTACATATACCTACTGACTGTTACCTCATTCACCTACTGGTGACACAGCACCAGGAGCAACTGGTGGTTCAGTATCTTGCTCAAGGACACTTCGACATGGCTGCTGTGGCCGGGGATCAAATCACCAACCTCCTTACTACTGAGCTACTTGTGCAACTTTCCGAATGTTGTTTTTTTTCTCCAAAAATTGTGATTTAATTTCTCATTGTAAAAAGCTTCTTACAAAGTATTACTGACCTTCAGGAAAGGCTTTGGGTTGGATAACACTGAGAAAGCCATTGACCATATTAGCCATGAAGCTGGTGGTCTTGTCAGACAAATCAGAGTAGTTCGCCGAAGGCATGTCCTGTAGGTTACATGCTGCGTTTTGTTCCGCTGCTAAGTAACCCCCTAGAATCCAGAATCCTGCTATGGCCCTCAACACTGCAACCAGGCCGTGCCGCATCTTGCTGGCCTCTGTTCCCTTGATTAGCGGAAGGGAGTACCGTCAGGGGCTACTTGGTGGAAAGTGTCTCACCTGCAACCGACATCACACAAATACTGTAAGATGACAAGCTCACATAGGGGAACCCACACAGATGGTCACAAAAACAGGCAGTCAGGCTTGTCATAGAGGGAAAAACTAAATAATGAACATTCTCCTTGGTTCCACATGTTAAATACTATGTTGACACATTAGTGTGGAGAAAGAGCTGACTTTCAAACAGTACTGCCGAATAACAGGAAGCATTACAAGATGTTGGGTGAGTTTCTGTGTTCGTAGTGTAAACACAATGAAATGCTGTGTGCACCTGAAACACCGGCACACCTCTATTACTGCAATCTGGTGAGATTCCAGCAAGACACAGCAAAGTACTTAAACTTCTGGTCTGCTATTCGACCCCTGTTGCACAAACCTAAATCCAAGACACGAAAAGTTTTTGAAGACAACAGCATTTAATGCTACAAACTTTGTCAGGTATATGAACAACAAAAATCGCTCAGGCCTCAGTGATGACAGTGTACAATGTGAAAACAAAGGTGAGGTCTACAGCCCTGACGCTGCATGCTGAGGTTCGGGAACAAAAATCACTTTATAACCAGGATAAAATAATTACTTTAATTGGCCGTTATTTTGCAAATGTGTATTTTACATTATTAAGTGAAATAGATCTTTATCATTTGACAGCTGACATATTGATCAATTTATGCTGGAACACAGAAGCCGACGGCATTTTTGGTTGCCTGTAAGTGGATAATTTCAGTTTGGCCTTCATTTCA
>CAAKHF010007790.1:37527-47747 GCA_901007745.1 Hippocampus kuda
GGGGGGGGGGGGGGGGGGACGGCGGGCAGAACGGTTGTCTGAATGGACGTGTTCTCTATCGCGTGGTATGTTTTTGGCCAATGTGCACACTGTGTGTAAGAGGCCTAATATTTCTGGCTGTGTCACTTATTCTGTATAAGGGGGCGGGCGGTGGGTGCTAAATGCATCCATCCATCCATCCTCTTTCTATTCCACTTCTCATGGAGCCTGGAGCCTTTCCCAGCTGACTGTGGGCGAGAGCCCGGGGAGGCCCTGGACATGGTTGCCAGCCAATCCCAACGAACATATGGTAGAGGCCAAAAAACCATTCAAGTTCACATTAACACCTATGGACAATTCAGTCTTCCATCAATCTAATGTGCAAGTTTTGAAATGCGGGAGGAAACTGATGTAATGGCAGCAAACCCACTCCTAAAAAGAAGGCCCCACCTGGGATTGGAACACCAAAACCTCAGAACTGCGAGTAAGATGTGCCAACCACGAAGTCAACAGGGAAAATGTTCCCCTTTTGGAGATTGCATCAGACCAGCGAGAAAGACCCTTGAGGCTTGCCCTGTCATGTTGAAAGTGATTGTCAGTCAGACAATAGTGATGCGGACCTTTCTCTGCATCACCTCGGCAAATTTACAATCCTGCTTCCTCAGACGTCAACACCATTAGGAGCCTTGCCAACCCGTGGGACCCTCCACAACAACCTCCATCATGCTGCTGTTCACTATGAAGCCAGATAGCTACTCCTCCAACATGGCGCTGCAAACATTCTCAACCTTGTACCTCAAACTTAAGATAAGAAAACCTTTATTAGTCTCGCAATGGAGAAATTCCCATTTCTCCAAAAATATATTTTAAAGCATTCTCAATGATAAACTTGTTTCTAAAACTGTGAAAGTAATACAATCATTAATGTTTGAATAAAGGGGTTCATTCCACCTCGGGTCTCAACCAACCAACCAACTAACCAACCAACCCTGTGTGTGGCTCATGTGAACCTTAATCCGTCAAACCAAAGCGACACGGCCCCCCCCCAAAAAAGAAGGAAAAAACACACACACACACACACACACACACACGAAAGCGACTGTGACTGCCCACTGCTACCGTGCCCCAGTCCTCTGCACAATACCAAGCCCACCTCCAGGTGAGCTCTACGCTTCCATCTTCATCACAACCTTCAGCGGACCTTTGCTGCTGCACCTATAGGTGAAGTAGATGCCATGCTAACGGGTACCTGGTTGGAGAGGGAGAAGCTGTTGGCTGGGCTCTTCTTTTTGCTGTTGCTGTTGTTATTGCTGCCCCCGCCGGAGCTCACATTGCTGCCGCCTGACACCTTCCTTTTTCGCCGCTTGTTGGGCGCTTGTCTAGCAGGCTCGGCTATAAGCGCGTACAAAAGGGAGACCCGTGAGCTTCTATTGAGTTCTATTACAACTTTGGTTACAGCTAGTTTTTTTTTTCTTTTGTACCTGGGGGTGCGACCATCCTCTGCCACTTTTGGAAGAGGCAAGTCTTCAGGCAGTCTCGGGGGCTCAAACTGTAAGTCTTGTGTCTTGACATCAGTTCTTGCATGGGCTCCAATATCACACACAGCTTAAGAGGGTAACATTTTTAGGACATCATTAATAACAAAAAAATCTGGATTGTTATATGTACAGCTAAGCCCATTACAGTGGTACCTCCAAAGTCGAACACCCTCAGTTATGTGGTGCTGGTCAACGTTTAACACTTTCACCAATTTGTCAGCATTACATAACCTTATTAAGTGTACAAGCTAATCTTTTAAGAACCATAATCAGAAATTCAAATTCACCAAATTCATTTATCTACACGGAAAAGTAATCTCAGCCACTTCCCATTCTTAACCCACAGCATTTAATATAACGTCAGTCCACTCTTGACAGCTTCAACTCTTCCGGTAAGGCTTTTCCCACAAGATTTACAAGTGTGTTGATGGAAAATTTTGACCATTCTTCCAGAATTATGACCTCACAATTGTATTTGTGAGGTCACACTCTGATGTTGGACCCGTTTCCAGTCTTCGGACATGTGTGTGCTTACTGTGTGGTTGTTGTATGTTTTCCTCTCTAGGCACTTGACTTGCTAATGTGTTATTCATAGCTGATTACACTCCACTCTATTATTGAGGACAACAGACGAAACATGATTTGATGGGCAAAAGCTTTCACTCACCATTCTTATGCCACACAAACGCCACCAGGTGGCAGATTGAACAACATCGGCAATTGAATCATCATACATAAAGTGAGGCGTCAATAAAAATAAATAAATAACAAGGCAGGTGAACACAAATAATGAATTGGACGAATTTGGGAAAGAATCAACCAACAACAAACTCGTAATTATTAACAACTATTTACAAAAAAAAAAAAAAGCCACTTCTTGGCATGCTTGGTACTACACCTCTACGCATCGCAGTTTGCATTTTGACCCTGACCAAAACACAAAGCATAAAACAGAATCACAGATTTTGAAGGTTTTCTTATAATTGAACCACGGTTTCAGAAAGGCTTCACTAGACTCACGTCCCCTCCCGCAGGTCGTCATAGAAGGGAGAAAGCTCTGTGCTACTTACGCCCCCAGCACCGAGCTAGCAATAAACTTCAGCTGGCTACTAATGCGCAGAAATCATGTTGCTCTTTAGCTCTTAAGACAGTAATCACAGCCTCCATGGCGCCGAATAAGCTACACTTCTTACAAGTATTGTTCTCACGAAAGGATTACAAGGAGTAATTAACTGAGAGAAAGACGGAGAAGCCACGCTAATTGCTAAACTAACCGAATGTTATTGTGAAAGACCTGAATTAAGTGCTTGGGTGATAAAGTGACATTTTCTGTTTTCACTGGAACCGTGTTAGAGCGGAGAGTATCCATCTTAGAACAGCAAAATAGCAAGCAATTTAACAAGCATCTGGCGAGAAAATTATACAAAATATTGCTTCGCACACAACAGGAAACGATTGCTATGTTCGTGAGGGCATCCCGCACATCAGTGAGGAGGAGTGGCCAACAAGATTACCGTATAAGTATATTACTGAGGATTCAGAAAATGGATGGATAGTATATTGAATACATTGCTAATGTGATTTGTCACAAAAGTCCTGAGTTTTGATTTTGACTTTTTAGATCAGCACAATAAATTATTCTCAAAATTACATGACAGTCGGGCTCAGGTTTCGATGAATTATTTTTTTCTTTTGAATCAATTTCTGTCAGAAACATTATTTTACATGCCTTTTGTGCAAAAATGTGTGCTACTGCGCTTTTGTTTGCATTTGATCATTTTATATAGCAGCACTACTGGATGTATTTTTCATTTGACACACGTCTGTTTAATGTCACTTCAAAATAAAGACAAACGGTAACCAGTCATAATAGGTTAGACACTTTTTTTTTTAAAGAATAACTCAAACTATATCGTGGCATATCGTTATATAGAATGGCCTATATTGCAACAGATTATTTTTCCCTAATGCCCAGCTCTAGAAAAAGCAAAACACGAGTAGAACTTAGCCTTGCTTGCTGAAATTTTATAAGATTTGTTGACATCACGCATGAGTTTTGTTTGCGTTTTCAGGCAGTTTTCTAGAAAAACTGACCCGTTTTAGGGCTTTGTCTGTGGACATTCCACTGTATTAATTTAGCAGTGATGAGCACTATTAAGGGCAAACTTCCTTACACGGAGGTAGTTGAGAGTGGAGTTGGACAGCCCACATCTGGTGATATTTTTAGCCAGTTGATCCAGCATCTGAGGATCCTGCAAGCACATGACGGACAACATCAGAAGTGGAATTTAAGGGTACGGCAACAACTGTAAATGCATGATGTTTGGGGTATTTAGGTTGAGCACTCACATGCATGGCCAGGATGCTTCTGGGGAGGACCTCTCGGTGTTGTCTGATGCTGAAGTGCCACGTCTTGATCCTCATCATGTCATCAAACATGAACTCGAGGTACAGACGACCCTCCACGCAAACCTTGTTAGGGAGACCCCAAAATAAGTTATACTGAGTAGTCCACAAAAGAAAGGCTGTAAAAAGACTGGCCAGACCTGTGTGAACATGGGTTTGCCGTTCTGGGTGACCATGGTGCACTGGTCACAGTCGAGAGACACAAAGTTACTGTGGAAGGATTCCTTCGGATGCTTCAAGTTGTAGAAGAGCTCTGTTGCCCCACCTTCAAAGATGCTTCGAAAATATCTCGGAATCAATGTCCTACCAATGGCTAAAAGAAAAAAGAAGACATCACTGTGTAGTGGGGGGAAAAAAATCCGTTATGACATATGGACAAAAACACTTGCAAAAATGATTGTAGTACACGATATTATTTTAAAAAATAATTATCAGCGCATTCATAATAATAATGGTATAACAGTCAAAATATAGTTTCACAACCCCCATTCTCTGTCATGTTTCTGATTAGGGTCACGGATGAGCTATACGAAAACAACAAACACAAGAGCTGTTCCTTTTCACTTTCGTGGGTCACAGTTTCAAAGACTCATTTTGTATACTTGGCAATTCTCTTTATATTTGGCAGGATTGTTGACACCTTCTTTGTGGTGACGGTCAGCGACTCATGAAAACTACTTGCTGAACTCCACACAGTGCGCGACAATTCGGGTTTGGCTACGTCACTCAGTATGTGGCAGGCCTTAAACTTACTGTATCGTTTGGGTCCATCTTCAAGGCAGAAAGTTATGGTAAGCATCGCGTCGTCCTCGAAAAACTCTGTGGTGAATGCATCCCACCACAAATTGTCACAATCCTGAAAGAGGAACCACAGACAACTTGGCAATCCTTAGTCATAATTCATCGTTTACTTGCTGCATATGACCACAAGACAACAAAACTTATCCCATCTCATTCCAGACGCAAGTTAAATAAGTCCACGTGTTTTCTTAAATTTTGCTGAACACTGAATTTCAGTACACTGAATCTAAAATCCTTCTGATGAGCAGAGATTAACATGCATGTGTTCGTTGCTGCGTCTGCAGACACTAGGAGAAAATGTGCGTCTCATTACCACCAACTCAGCTGGGCGCTCGGGCATTTAAACAGTTGGCACTTCAATTACATTTTAACCAGGTTGATCAGATAATCCTATTAGAGCCTGAATGTAAATTAAGTCGAGAGGGTTCTGGATTCATCTCGCACTCTCATCTTGCCATGGTAAGCCACCAATAAATGGCAGCTGGGAGGTAAATGTTAAAAACATAGCCGCGGTACATGCACAGCTCAGAGTGGTATTAAAAAGGCCTGGAAAATTAAAAGAGCCGGGGCCGGGTGTGTTTGTTGAGCTTCTAAATCTCTCCAAATAAATTGTATGACATCTCTCACCTCTGTCCAATTCTGTAGCCTTTTGTTCAGCTCATACATGCGATAGTCTGTCTGGTTTCCATACGGTGTGGGTCTCCTGCGGCAGGAAATGGGAAATTCAACACTCGGTATGAAGTTCAAGCTGCACTGATGTCAAATCCCACAGTACATACGCACACACATGCGTAAGCCGAGTAATTACAGGAGATTTACAATGTTAGTCTTTGTCGGCAAAAATGTTAAGTCCACATTGACGACACCAAGAATTCCGACTTTATTTGCAAGGCTCTGAACTCACCCCATTCCTGGTTCCATGTATGACGGGGGATACATGGGTGTGGGCCTGACAGTAGACACACCAAAAAACTATCAGAATCATCAGATTCAATTCAGGAATGAGAGCTCCTTAATCATTGTGAGGTTCATGCATATTATGACCCATTTATGTTCTGTTATGAGCCCTAGGAACATTAAAATACATTTAGTCTGCTTCAAATGACTTGAAATGCTGTCTCATCTTTCATGAAGTAAGGTACAATGTTTGTGTAAAATTAGCAAATAAACTGATATGTAAATATAAACTTATGTTTTACATATAGCTACCTAGATAGATAATGTCAACAGTCTCCGCAGCCCATCGCCGTATAAATTTTTTCCACGACAAAACCCACAAAGTCTCCAAAACGTTCTGTACAGTATTACTAAAATCTGTCAGTTGTTTATAAGAAAAAGTTTCGAGTTTTTTTAATGCCCGTGCCTGAAAAAAGGTTTTATCTTTGGTTTCATTCAATACAGTATTGTATTGTATCCGTAGATGACTACTTCATTGACTTCACTTGCAGGTTCTTTTTGGAACATAACTCCCGCGATAAATGAGGGATTACTGTACCTCAAAACACTCAGTTAAACACAGTCAAAAAACTCAAATAATATAGTTTTGATAGTTTCAGATTTATTTTTTTTACTGAGGGTACTGCAGCGTGCTGCTGCAGCATCGTGAATATGGGCCACAGGGCGCTTACTGGCTCCTTCAAAATAATCTATGAGTGTCTCAAACAAAAGTGCCACCAACACAAACTATGAGCCCATCATTCTCCTCTGCAAGTTTTAATGATTTAGTACTTGAACATGATAATAGTTGTATTCTTATTGGAACTCTTAACTTAAAGTATGTTTCCTGTAAAAGAAAGTGAGTCCGTTGAATTTACAGAATACGTGCACGGCATGGCGCATGGTAAGGATGGTACCACCTCTGCCTCAATATGAGCCGGGAAAAACCCTGGTGTGGTTCAAGGAGACTTACCCCACATCTCGGTCCAGCATAGCGCCTGGGTGGAAAGGTGGAAAGCTTCCGCCGTTAGGGGGTTCCTTGGGAGAGTACAGCTTGAATGACTTTGACGAACAGCCTGCGCAGAGACCGAGAGACAGACAGTGAGACAGAAAGAGAGGTGGGGGCGGGTGTGGATACAAGAGGAAAGATTTAGAGAAGATCGCTTTGATGTTGATGCATTCAAATCACAACATCATCCACAAGTAATCCAACTCTTGCTGTTTTGTTGCGTTTAGCCGCAATAAAAGTGCGCAGTCTGAAATGGTTTTTTTGTTGTTTTTTTTTAATTCCCCCAGAAACCACCCTCCCTGCCACCACCCCAGCTAGCCTTTGCAGGCTGCTTTCATTACCTAATGCATCTTCAATCTGCTAAATGGACAAGAAAAACAAACATGATCTGGCCGGTTCTTGTAGCATCCACACTGATGTAGGGATCCCTCCCTTCAAAGAGCGCCCATCACCATCTGCGCTGTGTGTACAAATCACCCCCCGCCCCACCCTCCAAAACCCATCCCCCCACGACCCACCCGGCCTCTCTGTTGTTAACCCTTGTCTGGCCAGAGAAAGCATTCATGGGAACACATCTATTCTGTGAGACCTCACACAGGCAGCGGTCCAACTAATGATATCTTAAACTCTAGTAGACAGCGGCAGAGTGGGATAACAGGAGAGGGTGTTGGTGGGGTAGGGGTGGGGGGGGTTCCATTCCTTAGAAACATGAGTCTGTCTGCCTCTGCCTCATTAGAGCCAGCCACTCTCTCCACACATGTTTTCATTAGACATTAATTATGGCGCGGCAGTAGACCGTTGGATCACTCCGGCCTGCTTGTTGGTGATATTCTTATGTGGGGCATGAACATGCTGCACCTGAGGTGACGCATAGTTAATTGAAATAGTCACAATTTATGTGCAAACAGTGTGTCACTCTGAGCTCGCCGTTTAAAAGGCAGCGGTGCCAGATTAAAACCAACATGGGGATGACTGCAACACTGTCTTGTTGGGTTCTACTTGTTTAATCTTCTCACTGACGGGGCAGCAAAAGCTTGATTTTTGATGTTAGTCCAAAACCACTTCTACACTGCAAATACAGTACAGTCAAAGCCAACAATTATACACCGTTTTTCTAACCACGATCAGAGCCGTAAAGAGGCGGTCTTCACTTTACAACAGTACTGATATGAGGTTTCGAGGTTATGAACAGGGTGCAATATTGACTCGTGAGCATGCGTTAGCGACTTACGCACAAATTTAGGTTGTACCCCGTAAGAGAGAAAAGGCTGTAAAGTACTTTTTAGTAGGGGTGGGCCACAAAGTGGAACTTTTCTTTGATACAAATCTTTCTCAGTTGTAACTATACAGAAGCAGAGTTGGTGATTTTCCACAGTGCACTTCAACGCAGCAATGCACGCACACCTGCGTCCTCTCAAGTGGCCCACTCCCACAGGCTTTCACAAATGCTGAAAATATATTTCCAGGTTGGAAGCGAATGAGACTTTGCTGCCGCGAAGCCGCACACTTTCCAGAATGATTTGATTCAGGCGGGGGCAGATGGACTTCTCGGAGCTGGCAGTCGCAGGCGATATCTGAAAGGGAGGACGGCGCTGGCTGGGGGGCAACTCCCACATTTGTTCTAAATTCATGATGTTGTTTTGTTAATTGTCAAAGTTTACAAATTGAAAAATCAATATTACTGTTAAATTAAACAAAAAGATTTTATTACAAAATACATGAACATTTATTACCACAAGCTAGAACTAAACAAGTTCAAGAAAAGGTCATACTGTGATTTTTCTGGCAGATTTCATTCCATCAATACTTTCTTCAAATCACATCACCCTGCTTGTTTGGATTTTTTTTTCAATTTAAAAATGATGGAGGACATAGTGCTCATTTGAACCTTCAATGCACCAGAAATTTTTCTGTACCCTTCCCTTGATTTGTGCGCCGATTCAATCGTGACTCAGAGGTCTACAGACAGTCATAATGCTTCAATTGTGCTCTGGCATGCACTGTCACCTGGGGGGACCTTATATAGACAAATGTGCCTTTCCAAATCATGTCCAATCACCTGAATCTACCACAGTTGGACACCAATTAAGCTGTAGGAAACTCTCAAGTGAGATCAATGGAAAATTGAGCCGCTCTTCCATGACAGATTCCAGCCGCACATAGCATGGCACCACACCACCACCTTTGTGGCTTTTCCATTGCAACAAGTTCGGGGCGGGATCGACAAACTGTGCAAGCCCAAACTTCACAGTGCACACTCGCAGCGTGTGGGGTTCTGGCCTAACATTTCAAGAGTGGCGAGTCTCAACCATTTGTTTTGAAGCAATTTAATACATGAGTTGCCGTTGCAAATAAGAGACCATTGAACGCTGAAACCGATTGAAACTGACGCTTTCAGACAGACGAAAAATCAATTTCTAGGTTCACGCGAGAGGCAGCCACCCACCAGCAAAACACATACGGTATGTACTTGTTTTGCGTTTTACAACATTCATTCATTCATTCATTCATCTTCCGAACCGCTTTATCCTCACTAGGGTCGCGGGGGGTGCTGGAGCCTATCCCAGCTGTCTTCGGGCAGTAGGCGGGGGACACCCTGAATTGGTTGCCAGCCAATCGCAGGGCGTTTTACAACATTTGACCACATTTTCAATTTCACATACCAGTGAATGAAATGGTAAAGCTTGTGGTAATTAAGTTTCATCGGGTACATTCTCTTGGATGACAGCGAGCTCTTATTCACTCGCCTGCCTCTGCGAGTTTCAGTCACCAACTTTGTCTCGTATATTTACAGTAAATACAGTAAAAATTTAAGTGAGTGTATTAATTAATGAATGCACTCACGTAATAAGATACTTCCATGGTTTGGGATGAATATAAAAAATAAGATGCAAAAATTCATATCGATCTCATGACATGGATAAACATTATCACGTCGTTAGCTTTATTATCGACATTTGGATCGATCCGCCCACCACAGTTGCAAACAATGGAGCGCCGTCCGAACAGACGGATGCTCAATGTGACCGTAATCAAATAAAACATTGTAAACAACACTGCAAATACATCGGCAAGGACCCTCCTGGGGGGGTGTTATTACACAAAGTGTAATAAACAAGAAGCCGCGCGCACAGGAACACACACAAACACTCCGCCAAACACGCCGAGGCTCGGTGTAAACGGAGCCGCAGGGCCGCATCCATGACCGGACGACGCATGTCATTGCTAAGCTACTACATTGCCGTTAGCCGTCTTATCCTTTCGCAATACCCATTACTCGTATTTACTGAGCTGCAGTGAGCCGGCCGCGCGGGTAACGATGCGAGGCGCGCTATGAGGTGGGGTTACCTGCAGAGAAAAGGCCACCAAAAGGCGGAGTTGCTCCTAGCCAGCTAGCGTCGATGCTAGCCGGAGAGGCTGGACAGCGAAGGCTCCAAGCTCCGTCGCGGCTTCGGGAAGCACTTGTACGGTCCCAACACATAAGACGCCAGCCAGGCGAAAATACTACAACCACCAACCTACAATTGTTTTTTTTTTTTTTAAAATCTCTC
>CAAKHF010007791.1:9609-20708 GCA_901007745.1 Hippocampus kuda
AAGGAGAATATGTTTTATGAGGCACTGGACCCCTCAACTGATCAAACATGATGCGTGATTGCGGTTGCCAATTTGAATGTCCTACAAATTCAATTTTGATGTGTGTGTGTGTGTGTGTGTGTGTGTGTGTGTGTGTGTGTGTGTGTGTGTGTGTGTGTGTGTGTGTGTGTGTGTGTGTGTGAGCGCAGGGCGTTGCCTCTTACTGTGTGGTTGATCCAGCTGTTGGGAATCTCAGGTCTTCCTCTGTCTCGGAGCACGCTGTCCTTCATGCTCTCGACACAAGGGTGCTCCCTTAAATTTCCAAAGGGAGGCTCATACTCTTTTACCTCTGATTGAAAGACAACAAAAACAACAAAAAAACGCATTATTTTAAAAAAAAAAAAAAAGCTTTTTTTTTCTGCCACTTGTTAAAGAGGCACAAAATCATGACCGCTGCCACAATTATAAAAATCCAATCCAAGAGCTGTATCAGCTATTCACCCCTTCTAAAAAAAAAAATCTTAGTTTTGATCGACACTTTCCCAGGAGGAGTGAACCCTTTCATGCACGCTTCTAACCTGAGAACATGCAAAGCTGTCCACTGTAGTAGCAGCTTTCCCGACAACCCCTTTCAGTCTTTAAATGGAAAAACGGTAACTTTACGCACAGTGCATTCTCATTTGACTTCTCCATTTGAATCTGGATCACTGATTGTTGAGTTGCAAACATGGCCGCCTGATTGTGACCAGCGCGCATATTGCCTCAAAGACATTTGACTTCAACTTTGATTTAATTAATATATGGATCTGTAATTTTTCTGAAAGACAATCAAGGAAATGTAGTCAAACTGTCAAGTAAATGACAACAGTGTTTGTATTAAAAACAACAAAACAAATCGGAAGGTGGGGGCACCTCGGAACGTGCCGATAAATCTCGCTATAACCGCTGCAGCTGAAGGAAGAACATGCAGGCGAATTGTTTTATTGATAAAACAGTTGAGAGAACAAACACGTGATGCAGTTTACGGTACATTCGCACGGTCTACAGATTCCCCCGTCGCCTCGTTATCTCGTTGCGGATATTGTCTGACCACACGAAGCGAAGTGCTTCGTTGGCGGCGGCACGCCGAAAACAAACCGCACGCACGGCACGTGAAATCTTTACAGCGCCCTTCGCATTTATTTCACCGTTTTTGTTGATTTTCTAGACGAGCCAAAGTGGCGACTGATACGGTACAAGGCGGACCTTGTAAAAGGGATCACGACAACACTGCCCGTTTCCCCAAAGTCTGTGTGAGTCATCCACTAATCCACTCCCGTCCACTGCTGCCTTTCAATATGAAACCGGAGTGGCCGGGATGCTCGTTTTGGATCCTTCGCAGCCATTTAACTAATAATATGTAAATATACGTTGTCAACTTAGCTTTTCCACGTTTGGTATCAACCTAGCCTAACTTAAACTGATACGAGTGCTAACCTTGCCACCCCCTCTTCTCACACACATTAAAAAATAAAAAAATATAAAAAGGGCCGCCACGCCCTCAAGCACTGACAGCGCTGATGATTTGACATCTGGAGAGCAGCTGCCCTGAACCTCTCCTCCTCAACTCCAGTCTGGCCCAATCGCTCCCTCCAGGGACTCGAGGCATTTCTGTCTACCGCCTCATGCTCAACTCGAGCTCCACCATGATCCCCTTCCAGGCCCCACCCGTGGGAGGAACGCCTTCAGGAGGTTTTCCAAGCCCTAAATCCGTACTGGCTAAATTATACGGGAGATATTTTGTAGGAAATAATAAGGGCCTCCACGTTAGCATTTCTGTCTCTTGGAGGAGCGTTCCGTCATGCTGGATCCCTTCTAATGCGGCGGATATTTCATTTCACCGTTGGGAGGAAAAATAAAAACAAAAATGTCTCACAAGAAACATTCCTTGATGGTCAACAAGATCAATAAGTCAATAGTGACACATTACTGTATTGGCCCGAATATAAGACGGTGTTTTTTGCATTGAAATAAGACTGAAAAAGTGGGGGTCGTCTTATATTCAGGGTCTAGACATTATACCCATTCACGACGCTAGGTGGCGCCAGATATCATTGAAGCGAATGCTGAACTTGACTGCCCAGGCCAAAGTGAACCCCTGGTAACAAAGAATAAAAATAAAAATAGCGGTAGCACGAAGAAGAAAAATAAAAAATAGCGGTAAGAAAGAAAAGAGAAGAAAATAATAGAAGAGATAACAGAAAATGGAGAAAAGTGGGTCAAAGATTGGCCAGGTGAACTGGCAGCTGAGGAGAAGTTATGATGTCATTTACATTTCAAAAACCAGAAGCCATTCATTTACAAATGTGACTGCACTTTAGTTTACATATTTAAATGTTCAGATATTAAGATTTGAATGAGGCAAAATAACATGCTTTTTCTCTCAAATATATTGTTAGAATCATTTGTTTCAGATGTACTGTAATTATTTTCTGTAGAAAAATTAATTTGTTCAAAATTTTTTTAAACTTGAGTCTTGAAAAAGAGGGGGTCATCTTATAATCAGGGCAGTCTTATAATCGGGCCAATATTGTTTACAGCTGACGGGAGACTAAACGAGTGGCTGACCACCGACACGGAATTGGCTGTTCAAAATGGCCGCTGCGTGTTTTATACCGAGTGTTGAACGCTGCGATTTCGAATAGATTACTGATAAAACGAACAAATAAAAACAGCGCTGAAATGCTATCTCGACATCATCACATTTAATAATACCAATGACAGATTTTTTGGGGGGAAAAGCTGTCATTTCCCGGAGTCCTTTTCAAACACAGCGTCAGTGGAAACCTTTAAATCTGAATACCCCTGAGATTCGGAACGCAAATATTTCGGGATGACTACGCCTGTAAGTGTCAACTGAAAAATCCCTCGCGTGTGATATCACGAGTGATGTCATGCAAGAGTCCATTCAGTGAGCACGAAGGCATTGACTCTGGGTGTGTGCACTTTGCTGTTGGGCAACATTTAATCCAAAAGAAGGGCCAGTCACAAAAAAGGGCTGTTCGGAAGACTTTTGCAGTCTGCCTATATTAGTCTACCAAGTGTAAGTTTTTTTTTTAAACTTAAAAAAAAAAAAAAATTAAAAAATGGACGACTGTGTGCTTCACGCCTGGCAGATCTCAGATCACAGCGAAAGAGACGCACGAGCTGGGACAGAATGGCCATGTGGCCGCCTGTCACCGAGGCTCGGGGAGCTGATCCGACATCTATCGCCCAGAGACACAAGATGGGCAGGTGGCATCGGACGCAGGCTTTACGCAGAACTTCCGTCGTTAAAAAAATTGAGGGATGCGCACGCTTGCGGACGCGCGTTTTGACTGCTGGAGCAAATGTGAGGGACTCACTGATGTTGACTGTTTTCTAGCTAGTCTTGTCAAAAATGTGATACTAATTCCTGAACAAATACTAAATAGCTGTCAGGAACTGGAAATTCCTTCCACAAACTTTTAACTTAAACCCTTCCAGGGACAGCGGCCACTACAGCGGACAGCTTCTCATGTCATCATAAACTCCTGACTTGACTATTCTGTTGTTGTTTTGTTCGTTGTTGATGTTTTATGTTGAGAGGGAAAAAAATTCATCTGTGCGGTATGTTACACATGCGTAAAGCACATTTGACCAAGTTGTATTCAATTCAATTCTTTTTTTTTTTTTTTCCTGAGAGCAACACGTACAGAAGGTATCAGCAAACACCATCTTCCCTACAAGTCTTGTGACTCACCCCCTTATTCATTCCGCTATTGAAACAATTTGTTGACGTGGCTGAACAGAAAAACCCAAAACAAAAAAAAAAAAACATGGCTGGACAAGTTTGGGTGATGATGATCTTTAACCATTTCCAACATCTTGCAAAGAGTCAGCTCGAAACACCACTGGCAGCTCGCGGCAACTTGAATTCTCTTCCGTTTTCATGAGCTGGAGGTGTTAATGGCCACTTGTGTATGTGTGGAGTGTATTTTATTTTATTTTATTTTATTTCAAATGCTGGCCGAGTCTGCCCTCAATCATTATTCTGGTTCTGCTTTCCATCCCGTTGGAAAAACCGTCATCTCGTCCTCCTTGTGAGCCCGTGTTGGCATGAGTAAAGCTCTCGAGAGTGTTTCCATTGCAGACGGGTGGGAGTGGGGTGGGGGGGGGTGTCATGAACTGCGGTATCACCTGCCTCGAGGTAGGAAGTACTTGAGAGACGGTGTGCAAAGATATGCGAGGAAATATTGAGAAGCTGTCAAGTTTAGGAGCGCGGACTGACGCGGTGTTCGGAAATAATGCGGCTTCCCTATAACTGCGAGTCCTAAATGCCGCGCAACGGAAGAGTTAGTCAGGGAGTCAGAAATACACGATACGGATAGGAAGAGGAGATGTCAAGTGAGTGAGTGTCGAGTCAAACTCACGCTCGCGGGGAGATTTTTTTTTAATATAGCCACGAGCATCTGGTCAGTCACGACAGGCAAGAATTCTGTCTGGACTTCTTGCAGAGAGACAAGGCATCCGCAAATAAAGACGTCTATACTTACACAGTCGTTAAGTCGACACAAAAAAACAGTCAGTCTTGGGCCCCGTGCTTATGCAAAAACAGGAAATGGCTGATTTTATTTTCAAAGTCTACCCGCAGAGCGCACATATTCTTGTACTTGGGAAGAAAAAAAAAAAACCAAGTAGGTTTGTGGGCCACTTTGGCCTGTTGGGTTACGCCACTTGTGCAATACACTTCAAGAACCCCCCGTGGGGGAATGTGTGTGTGTGTGTGTGTGGGTGGGTGGGGGAGCAAAATAGGAAAAGAAGTCAAGGAGACACGTTCATGCCCAAACCAGTTTTCAATCACTGCGTTGACACAATGGAGACAGGGGGCGGTCACGGGCCCGCAGAGATTTCGAAGGGGGAAGTGAAAACAAATAACTGAGGGCCGGCAAGAAATAGTGCCGTACGGCTTGCTCGGAGATAATCGTCCATTTCTATTATTTGCACGTATCCCGACCTTGTTTTTGCAACTGGACGACAAACAGACAAAAAGGGGCAGCATCAAGCCTCGAGACCGCCACAAGGATCTGATTTTGCTCTCACGTCACGACGTTCACATTGATCCCGTATACGTTTAATCGGAAATCGATTTGCTACGACAGGGCGCGAGCTTGTCATCGGCCTCTGGTTGATAGCTTACCTCCGATAGCGCTGCACCTGGAAATAATCTCCCACAGGACGAGCGCCATGGAATACACGTCGGCCTGTTTAAAGGACTCAATGTTTTCCAGGTTGATCCTGGACTCCAGCACCTCCGGTGCCATGTACCTGGCGGTCCCCACCTGAGAGCGAAAGACAATAAGAAAAGTGTTCAAAATATGAATATTAACTCATTCAGTACCAGCCAATTCTGGACAAAGCCTGAAAAGACGTTTAAAAACGTCTTTGGGAGTGAATGAGTTAACAAGTTTTGTGGAAATGCAAGAGCTTTGTTCGAATTTGACCAACATCGATTAAAATGAAGTTGCCGAGATGGACGTTGACGTCAGGCGGCGTGTAAAACAGAAGACATTGTCGTCTTCCGTCGTACATTTTCTGTCTCGCAAGTATGAGGATGAGCCACCGGCATGTCTAAAGACAGCAATTTGTCTTCTTTCGCCTTTTGGAGGAGGCTAATTTCCTCATAAAGCGCACTCAGCTATTTGGGGCTGTAAATTAGCTCGCTAGCTTGTCCGCACTCTGCTATTTGGGGCTGTAAATTAGCTCGCTAGCTTGTCCGCACTCTGCTATTTGGGACTGTAAATTAGCTCGCTAGCTTGTCCGGATAACGACCCCCAAGTTATCAATAAACGTCTAAAATTTGGCTTCACGTAGGGTAGGACTAGATAAGTTTTTTACTTCTTCTTACTCACTTAACATAATTGTGTTGAATGATGACTGATTTCTCTTTGCTTTTTTCTATTTTACTTGCCTTACTTTCTGTCAAATTATTACGGTATATGTTTTATGTTCAAAAAACAAATGAAACGAAAATTTGGCTTCACATTGTGTATGTAAACGCTGTCGCGGTCACTACTCCACAGAGAAAAAACATCTTCCTCTGTAACTCCTTGTGGATCCAAAACCTTCTCAATTTGCTTCTTTTTCTTTTGAATCTTGTAACCATCACCGGAACCACAAACAGAAGAAAAGTCATTCAACTGATTTCAACCGCGATGAAGACGATCAGGTGGCCAAAGTGGCAAACAAGGAAAAGGAAAAGGTTTACCTGTCCACTGTTTGCTAACTCGTCCACAGAGAGGGAATTGTCCAGCCGGAGCGCGAGGCCAAAGTCACACAGGCAGCAGGTCAGGTCACCCTTCACGAGTATGTTGGAGCTCTTAATGTCCCTGTGCGCAATCGGCACTTTGTAGCGGCCACATGGCGTGTGGTCGCTGTGCAGGTGAGCCAATCCGCTGGCGAGTGAGCCTCCCAGCAACCACAAGTCGTGCCAGCTGACAATATGGTGGGTCAAGTAATCTTGGAGGTTGCCCCTCGGCTGGTACGCGGTGATCAGCCAGTACTGTCTCTGTAGTTTCCTCTCCTCGGCCGTCAGGAAGTGGAGCACGTTTTCGTGCCTCAGGTCGGCATCCGAGAAAATGTCCTTCTCGTTCTTCCAGGACGCGTACTCCTCGTAGGAGAAAATCTTGACCGCCACGGTCTCGAAACCCTGCTCGTCGCTGACGGAGGAGCCCTGCTTGAGTTTGGCTTTGTACACTTCGGCAAAGCGACCTTTGCCCACCTGGATGTCCAGCTCGATTGGCAACAGTTCCGTATTGTGGTTGAGGTTGTTGGCGTGCGTGGAGCTGCTGTCGGAGCCTTCGTCGTCGCCCATGATGGCGTGAGCGTCGCTGAAGTCCAGAGGCGTGCCTTTCTTGCGCTTGGCGCTCGCCCTGCGCTGGCGGTACACTCGATAACAGTAGAACGACGTAATGACCACGATCGCCATGACCAGAAGAGGAACCAGGCTCACTAGGATGACGGCCACCTGCGAATCCACGTCTGAGACACAGAAAAAAAAGAAGAACAAGATGAACCCAAGAAGGCTTGAGAAATTTATTTCAATTTTTAAATTGATCCCGTAACTGTGAATGCGAAAGTGCTTCAGCCAAGACAACATTGAAAACTCTGCAGAATGTCGCACTTATATTAAATTACATTTGTAAACAGGATTTCTTTTTTTTTTTTTTAAACCCTGGAGAACCCAAGAACCCTTTTCTTCTTTGGAAAATGATGAATTTTACATTAAATTGCTATATGTTCACTGAACACCAAAATATGTTTTTTTTTTTCAAATATTTAATGCTTTAATCCTACTTTAGGATTAGAGCCAAATTTGACCCTTTGTGATTTAAGGGTAGCATTTAAGTAGCAGAATTTATAGGGGCCAAATTTGACCCCGTGGGTTCTCCAGTGTTTGAATGACGGTAGAAGTTTGCATCACTTACGGGGAGAAACGTTCTTCAAATTCAAGCAAACAAAAGTTTGAACAATCTTTTAGAAAGGACTGTGATCCAATTTTGAGGGTCCGCTGTGGTGCTCGTGTAATTGGTGTCCAAAAAACCCCCCCAAAACAAAAAAGAAAGATGCTCCCAAAGTCACATGAGAATAAAAAAGGGGGAAAGACAAAGCAGCAGTTATGACCTGAAGTGGTCTTTTGTATATTCAAAATTTATGTCAATTCTCTCGTATTCTCGATGGTTTTTGGTTTTTTTTAGACTGAAACGTCGTCTCTGGCTCGAAAAATGTCTTCACAAGAAGGATGCTCCATGACAAAAACCCTTTCCTGATAAGACAGAATCCAAGGCATCATTACGGGCTGCCAATAAGAAAGGCGGAACGTGAGCTGTCCCTGAGGAATGTCTGATGTCTCAGGGAGCTAAAGTTAGTGTTGACACCGCAGAGGCAAAGTGCTCCAAACCATGACCCAGCCAACCACATATTGTATCGCTTCATAGTTTATGTCTGAGGCTTCAAATTTGGAAAGTCTCGTGTCTGGGGAGCTGAGCTATGGTTGAGGCAAAAACAAAAAAAAAAAAAACAAACAAACAAGAAAAAGGGGAACCTTTACAATTGTGCCCTTTTTATGGTGCGGTTGCTAAATAAGATACTTAAAAAAAAAATGCACAGAAACGTAAATTTTTGTGAAAGCCCAAAGCGGTGAATTTGAGTTGAGAAGCCAGTGTTGCTGTGAGGCGCAGAAGCTGTGTCAATAAGGGGAGGAGGAAGTATCGGGGAGGGCATCTCGTCGCTTGCCTCGCCAAGCTCCCTGCTTCACGCTTTTTTTTTTTTTTCTCAAAACAGGAAACCACATGTCTGAAATCCTCAACATGGCCCCCAGATGGCTTGTTTGGATTTTCAACGGGGGAGAAGCCATTCCTCCCAACAAACCTGTTACTGTACCTGACCGGGACTGCCTTAACCTCCTGACTACCAGGAAAAAAAATGTTGTCCAATCACATTTATTTTGAAATTCCCCAATCTATGTGAAGTAATAGGACTACTCCAAAAGAAATTTTTGAAATCCCACTACATTTATTAAACAGGCTCAAATACCCTTAAAACAACTCAAACAACACTTTAACGTGTTCACAAGAGTCTTATAATTAAAATGCCAACAGCATTTCAAGACAAAATGTGTTTGATAAAAAGTATTACTTTTCCTCTTCCCATAAAAAGTGCTTGCACTGAGGGAAGCCATTTTCTTACTTTTTCTAACCCCTACAAATTTGATATCATTGGAAAGCACTGAATGTCCTCTTTAGAGTAACAAAATGAGTTAATGCGATTGGATGCACTGGGTGGGAGATATTTAAGTTCACAAATGTCCTCTACAGAGGACAAATTTGAACTACTGGTAGTCAGGAGGTTAAAACCTTGATTTCATCACATAGAAGGCTCGGGTGGATCGGATTCTCCAACTTACGGGAGTTAAAGATGATCCGTTCGTTGCACTCGTCCTCAGAGCAGGAGCACATGAAGAACGACGAGCCCATGCCCTTCCTTTCTTTCATCTCGCACTTGCTGTTGTTGTAGTCGTCCAGGACCAGGCCGTACAGCTTGTGGGCCGGGTTGTGGCAGACGGTGTCAAATGTGACGTTGTCGTCTTTCTTCCTCCTTGTGAGCAGACAAACGATCAATATCAAAAAAGTCCCGCCGAGGTGACGGCGATTGATGATTTTGCGTTGTCATATTCATCGTCTTGGTTGACGTCCGCTCCAAGAAAAGGAATTCGGGCGGATCCTCACCAAATAGCGACGCACACGTCGTCGTCATGTGTGCAGATGGAGGTGATGTCACATTCCACCTTGCAGCTTCCTCGACCGGCGCAGCTGGTCGGTTGCACGTCACAAAACTTGCACAGTCTTCGCACCTTGAGGATGTACGAATCTGGGGAAGAAAAAGACAAAGGTTTGAAAAAAAAAATTGAGTTAGAATGACACAGTGTAAAGGAAAAAGGAACACTTTTTTTTTTTTAAATCCAATCTTAGCCTCCACCGTCTTGGCTCTTGTTCTGACTTGACTTTACCAGCCGACAAGACACGATTGCGGCGGAGCGCCTGAGGGTTCGATCCTTATCGTGCAGACAAATCCGAGACAGCCGAGAACAAAGCAGACATGGATGCATCCCCTCATTCGTCATGCATACCAGCTCAGAAAGTAAAAAAAGCAGTCTGTCAGTCAATCGAGTGAAAATGTGTTGGGCCACCTCGGGCTGTCAATATACCGGTCCAAATAAATAAGGACAGTGGTAACTTATCCATCTGAAACCTCGATTTGAGATTTGATGGTTAGTGACTGGAAGATGATAACAAAATACTTGACAAGACTCTTTAAAAGTAAGAGCAGACATTTTCAAAAGGTATGAAACACTCTGAGCAAATGGGACTCCCCCTCAGACTGAATCGTGAAGTGAGGAAATCATCAAGAGTGCTCTGAAGTAACTCCATCTGCAAGGCGGAGTATGAGGGAAAAATGTGACCGTATTGCTACAGCAAAAATCACAAGGCGCGCAACCGCAGGAAATTGAACCTGCTCTATGCATGAGTCTGAAATTTGGCCAAATTACAAAATATTTGTGAACTCTGTTCTATAGAGTCAAACTCCAAAAGTGGAACTCATACCATACAGATTCAAAGAGAAAAGTATATTTAGAAAGACAATGCCTCAGTTCTGTGTAAAACACATTTTTGATTGTTTCTCATGTTATTACATGTAAGTGATTTTGTTTTTGTTAGCTGTACCGTATAGTTAACACCACAGGGAAAAACCCCCCATTAAATATCCCACTGGATGTGTATTCATAATATAGTTATGTTTAATTGATTGAATTGAGCTAGGGCATTGAAATAAAATGCCAGGCAGCACTGAAAAGTAAAAGAAGACATACAGCATAATTAACAGCAAGAAAAGGAGGCAGAGAAAGACCGCTGACTCAAATTTCCATTGTCTGATTTTTCATTAGGGCCTCATGTTAGCAGACTCGTTTGCTGAAATGACATGGTTTGTTTGATCATTTTGGTGTTGAAATACAATGTCAAACTCTTTGCTTTGTTCAACTGGGAGTGACAAATGGTGAATTTTTTTTCCCGTTGCCTCAAAGTGATGTTATGTGAATCGTCTCTTTTTTTTTTTAACGGAGCATGAGAACAAGCAGTAAGGGATACTTTAAAAAAATGTTTTCATGAGTTCAACAAGTATGCTTGAAGCATTTGGTAGGGGGGAAAAATAAAATTCAATATTTTAAGCCTATCTATAGAAAGAGTTATACTTAGCGCTTGTTGGTCTGGAAAATATCAATAAAAAAAACAGGGGTTCACTGTCCACCTTATTTAATTGGCTAGAATAAATTTTTAACATGCACCTCATCATCAGTGCACGATTATTGTTGGACCGTCTTGAAATGCTGTATATCTTGAGCGAAGAAGGTGAAAGAAGCCCCTTGCTGGGAAGAAGCTCGATGTCTGTTTGGACATGCCTGACTTCACAACTGGCAGGAGGGAAAGGTAGTGAGTATGTGTGTGTGTGTGTGTGTGTGTGTGTGTGTGTGTGTGTGTGTGTGTGTGTGTATGCCGGTGTGGGTG
>CAAKHF010007794.1:0-14203 GCA_901007745.1 Hippocampus kuda
AACTCGGAGAAACTGGAATCTGTCCTCAAATATTGACTGAAATCACGGATTTGGCTGATCGACGCCATTAAAGAGACACTAGCCACGGACTCAGGGCTGTCTTAAATTCTTGGGCAGCCTGCTACCAAAACAACATCTGCTATCTTGACCTTCCCCTGATGAAAATACGCTCTGAAGCTAGTCCCCCACCTTCTCCCCCTCCCCCATACATTCCCTTGTTATCACCGTCTTCATTGTTTTTGTCTTGTGACCTGTTGTAACTGTCATATGCTTGTGCAGGAGTTTTTTTGCCTAACTCAAATTATCCTCAAAAGAGGATAGTTTGAGCGTGGTTTTTTTTTCTCCCCCTCTCCCTCCCTTGTGGTCTCTTTCTGACTTCCGGATTGAGTGAACGCTGGCGCGTTTTGGCTGCCGCTGCTCAACCCGTATTGTATTGTTTTGTGTTTTTTGTTATTGTAAAGTGTCCTTGGGTGTCTTGAAAGGCGCTTATAAATAAAATGTATTATTATTATTATTATTATTATTATTATTATTATTATTATAATTGAGATTCGTTTTTACAATTTTTTTTGGGGGGGGGGTTCTGAAGGCTAAAACTCAACCACTTGCCAAAAACTCCAGTTTCTTTGAGTCCTCCAAACTTCTGCATGGCTTTGATGGCCTTGGTCAGGGCCTCCTTGGTCTGAAGTTGGCCGGTTACTGGGTCAGGCGGTGGGAGGTAACCAAACTTGCTCAGCCAGTCCTGAAGGCAGAAACGATAAGATTCACTCATACGTTGAACGCGGCAATCACCAGATATAGTCTAACACCGGACCTGACCTGAGCACATTATGGCATCTTTATTAAAAAAAATAAATAAATAAAATCCACCCAACTATTTATGATCCTTTTTATGTACCCTAAAGTTGCTCAACAGGTTCCAATCATAAGGTCGGCCACGGTTTCCAATGAATTGCTTGTAAACTTTGCCCTATCGCCGCTAAGTGCGCATTAATGGCACCTACAGAACCGTAGAAAAGAAAATGTCACTGGCTACTGGCCAGTGAGCTCATAACTTGTGTTACGTTGCAATGAACACTTCCTGGATCTTAAATAATGATGATGAACTAAAAAGAACGTAAAATCGCTTGTTCATAATATGAGAATATATACAGTACAGTTGTATGTGGGATTAAAACAGAGCAATAATAATTACTATTCCTGGCAAAATATTATCAACAGGACCAAATCCCACCATATAAAACAGAAAATGACCTGACAAGCGCACTCACAGATGTCCCCTTTTGGAGGCTTTTTTTTGTTGTTGCCTTAAATACGCTTTTAAGCACTTCACTTTGTTGCGGCTTTTGGCTTGCCCCGGCAGGGGTCGACACACTGAGTTACACAATAACATCTATAAATGGCTTGCCTCGAGAGAGGAATTATCATTATATTTTGTTTTTTTTTGGTTCAAAAAGATGATGTTCTACCAGAAGACGTCTGACAGTATTCTCCTAAATCAAAGCGATATTAAAAAGAGATTGCTCGTAAACGGGAACTTCACACTTGAGTTCAGGTGTAATCAGTGAAAAAAAAAAAATCTCTTCTCGGTAAAACAACCTGACATGCTGGTAATTGATCAATTTGCTTGCAAATAAAACGAAAAGTCACATCCTGAAATGGCACTTTTTCACCAAGCTAATCCAAAAGTACCTTGACTTACGAGTTTAGTTCCCTTTGTGACCACACTAGTAACACAAAACAGTGTTACCGCCAATAAATTTCCCCTTTGAAATCAAAGTGTCATCAATCCATTCCAATCCCATGAAAATAGTAACAAAAATGTATTCTAAAAAAATTACCACTTTCGGGAATTGTACCTTTTATGAAAACAAATGGAAATATTAATTTAACAGAATGTAAAGAATCAAACAGCTTCTGTGTCATGATTTATACGGCGTGTGTGCAGGTCTTGGCCACCAGTGGGGGAAGTATGTTACATCCATCCATTTTCGAATCGATTTTTCCTCACAAGGGTCATGCTGGAGCCTATCCCAGCTGTCTTTGGGCAGAAGTCGGGGGACACCCTGAACTGGTACAGCTGGCACAGCTATTTTCTGCTTTTGGGCATGTGCCGTTGGCAAGCTGAGCCGTGATTGGTCATGATCTGAACTCTGAACAACTGTGATGAAACACCGTAAACAATTCAAATATAAATACAAATTCAGGTCGAACCTTCTGTGTACCTCCCAGAGGTGGTGGTAACATGGAAATTGAAGTCGAGTTTTCCTATTCGCGGAGCGATAGCATCGTTGTGCCTGCACCAAGCAATAATACTTGAATGACATCCAGTGACGACAGTCACACGCGCCTATCTCAGAAGGGTCAGTGAATCGAGATTGTGAAGGGATGAAATTACGGCGGACAGATTTCAGAACATAAACCAGTCAAATGTGAGCCGTTTGCAATTTGTATACAGGTTAGACAAGGGTGCGGATGACACAACACACGCCCTATTAAATATGTATTTTTTTTGTGCACTTGAAGGGTGCAGCCACTTTTGAGCCGCTAATCTTCATTGATTTCTCCTCAGACTTTAATTGTATTAAGCCTCACAATTTCGCGGGAAGGTCTAGCGAAGCATCCACAAGATTGATCCTCGCCTCTCATCGGCTGCTGATTGGTCAATTTCTTTAATGGAAGGTCACATGTGAAGGTGGGTGGTGTTTCGTTTCGTGTTATTCTTTCCTAGGCCTGGTTGGCTTCAGGGGAGAGGAATCTTGTCTTTAAAAAAAATAAATAAATCTTATGAGATGTCATACTGTGACATTTGCAAATATGCCCGTCATGCAGGGCTCAACAACTTTGAAAAATAGTGAAATTGCATTCCCCCCCCCATTCAAAACTGTGATTTAATATGTGGGTGATTCCAGAATTGGAGGACATTTTACGTCGCACCCATCAAATTTTTAATAGTCCATATAAGAAAATACTGAATACATCCCTGAGACCCCACCCCCCCAAAAAAAACTCTCAAGTACATCCATCCATCCATTTTCCGATCCGCTTTATCCTCACAAGGGTTGGCGGGGGGTGTTGGAGACATCCCAGCTGTCTTCGGGCAGTAGGCGGGGGATACCCTGAACCGGTTGCCAGCTAATCGCCGGGCACACAGACACTCACACTCACACTTCGGGACAACTTGGAGTGTTCAATCAGCCAGCAATGCATGTTTTTGGAATGTGGGAGGAAACCGGATTACCCAGAGAAAACCCACACAGGCAGGGGGAGAACATGCAAACTCCACACAGGGAGCCCGGAGCTGGAATCGTGAGGTCGACGCGCTAACCACTGGACCACCGGGCTGCCTTGCTCAAGTAGTTTTAAAAATACCAAATGAGTGGTGAGTACCTCCTAAAATGCCATTTTTTTAAAAAATGGAGTGTTACAGGTGGCAATGTAAAGGGACATTTTTACATGATCTTCTTCTCCAAATAGGGCGAAAAATTGAACAAGAAGACAAGTTGGCTGTTCGCCATTTTGAAAGAATTTCTTGGAGTCTTACATACATGAAAATTCATTTCCCAAGTGCCAAAAGAACCGAATTGCTGATGATATACTGCTTTCATTTCAAATAAAACGTGCATTGCTTTTGGTGTGTGTATGTGTGTGTGTGTGTGTGTGTGTGTGTGTGTGTGTGTGTGTGTGTGTGTGTGTGTGTGTGTGTGTGTGTGTGTGTGTTTTTTAATCTATATTTCATTGCATGATAATATACTTCCTCTCTGCACAAACAACATAACATAACAATAGTAGTAGTAGTAGTAGGAGTAATAAGACAACAATAAAATCACCTCGGCGACACACACACACGCACACACGGCACAAATATATTCGGTCTTGCACTCTCCTCCACATCCACACCTCATTTAGGCTTAAGCAGTTTCTCTGCAAGCTTTGACACACTCCCATTCTTCGCCACTGTACTCGGTTAGGAGGATGTTTGCACCTCGGTAATCCTGGACACAGGAACCTGTAATCCTTTAATTCCAAAAAACGTTTGGCATCAGCGAAAAGCTTCTAATCCAACGCAAGAAAAAAAAAAAAAGGACATTCACATACAGAGTGAAATGATGAATCACGTAGCAAAGTGCCTATGCGTGTAAATAGTACGCAAAGAGCTTTTAGCATTGAAATCACGGAGGTGTACATCTTACACTTCATTGAGTGTTGACACTCACGGTATTACGATCTATACTCTAATTGCAGATGGATTCATGTATTTTAAAAGGGGAGAGCAATTTTATGGTACAAACGCATTTACGTACGCCGCAAGAGCTTTTAGTCCATGAGGCGATGGTGCCTGACATCGCCCATACGAAACCGAAGGAAATCCTCTCTGACGTTACGTGTTTATTGATATGCAGCTGAGGGTGAATCACATTTCGTTTGCCGAGACATCTGCTTGTTCAGCGCAAACGCATCCGAAGAAGAAACCCAAGCTTTGCGAGTAAAAGAGAGAAAGAGAGAGACGTCGATTCACGCGGACACGGTGCTGAAATTGAGCATCAATGTCACGTTTGAAACCACAGAGGAAAGTAGGATTTTGATTTTTTTTTTCTTTTTTTGTCCTGACTTTTACTGAGGGACTGCAATCTGAAATTTGGCTTGCCCTCGAAAACAGCTGAATCGCTGGGAGGAAGGCTGGCCGTGAAAAGGTCTAATGAGTGCCAAAGTTATTCGACCCTGTGAATCTATGGCAGCAGGGAAAAGCAATTCCAGAGAGTTAGTGGAAATCTGCAAGTGATCCCTTCATATATGCTTCGCACAGCGGGGTAGTCACGGGTCGATATAAAGGTGGTACCGGCTACTTCCTTTGACCAGAGTTCTCGCCTTTATTCAGGAAGGGAAATGGATTTTAATGAAGGCACATACTGTAAGGCACTGGTGTCAAACTCAAGGCCCGGGGGCCAAATCTGGCCCGCCACATCATTTTATGTGGCCCGCGAAAACAAATCAAACATGTCACCTTCCGTGATTGATGCTTGCTAAAATCTTGCAAAATTTCAAATTCTCACATGTAATAAATAACATATATTGTAAGCATTTTCTTGTGACCAAAACCCTCATGACAGTCACTTCAACTTCAACAATCGTTGAATAAACCATTGTTCTTGATTTCTTCATATGGTTTGACAGTCGTAATGGCCGTCCAAGGGAACGGTGACTCCAATGTGGCCCGCGACAAAAATGAGTTTGACACCCCCGCTGTAAGATTTGTTTAGGCTATTTTTTTAAATTGTGTGTCGGCTCGGAAAATCACCTAAAATTATGTTATTATGTAATCTCTAGGGCTGGGCGACTTTTTTTTTTTTTTGGGGGGGGCGAATTTTTATTCAAATCACAATGAATAAACGTGATTTTTAATTGATATCAAAATGTATTATCTATTCAACTACAGACTCAATTTTAAATACATCTCGAAAGCACAAGCAGAAAATAAATTAGAAACAAAGTAAAATAATATGTGAAAAAATGAACAGAACCCCCTCCATCACCACCACCACCACCCCCCCACCCCAAACATGAATTCCTTTCGATAATGGCTTTTCTGTTCGCGCTAACTGAATCAGACCACACAGACATTCATACCTTTGTTTGTGACACTGACATCAGAGCCTTTAATGAATGGCTGTCTCACTCACGCAAAAAACAAGTTCCGTAGCTATGGTGTCACCACGGCAACTACTCTGTGAAGCGTGCCCTCATGCATGTGACCTCCCGGCCCCTCAACCCCTCCCTGTTTAAGCCTGATGCACAGCTGCTGACTCCCTTCGTGTTTGTCCTCACTGACAGGAAATGACCCAGTCAGAGAAATTTCACCTTTTGAACTTGATGACTCTCAGAGGGTCATGGAGCCACATAGTCGATCAATGTGTTGACATTGTTCCAAGCGATCGCAGCCACTTCGAAATGTTACTGGGCTACACCAGAATAGACAAAATATTGTTTTGTTTTGTTTTCCAGCGGATGTGACATTTTACAATTTAGACCTGACTGCAGGTTTAAGGAAGCCAAATTAACCGAATCACTCGATTACTTGGAGTGAGACAACATTCAAGAAATTAAATTCACCGACAAGCAACAACACTGACTTAGGGTATTGTGTATTAGCAGAAGAGATTGGTAAAATTCTTTGCACAATTTTCAAAGGAAATTCATCCACGTTTATTGTGTCCGTTGCATTACCTACACTGAAAAAAACAATGGGTTGAATATATTTTATTTCATCACGTGGTTGCACAAAATAAAATCATCAGGATCCAGATACCTTTATTAAGTACCGTATTTTCCGCACGATAAGGCACTTTGGATGATAAGGCACACCTTCAATGAATGGCATATGTTAAAACTGTTTTCATTTATAGGGCGTACCGCTTTATAAGGTGCATAGAATAGAATCTACAATAGTGGCAATACATTATGCATCCACTAGATGGGGCTACGCTAAATGGAATACAATACGATACAATACAGCTTTATTTATGTCGAGCTTTTACAATCGCTGCAGCTTTAAGAAAGCGCTTCACAGAACATTTAAAATACTGCGACCATGAAATTTGTATATTAATCCATATAGAAGGCGTGTCGGATTATAAGGCGCACCGTCGGCTTTTGAGAACATTGAATGCTTTTAGGTGTGCCTTATAGTGTGGAAAATACGGTAGACATAGTCTATTTAAAAAAAACACATTTGTATCCAGATGATTTTATTTCGTGCGGCCGCTTGACAAAATACAAATTGAGTACATACGACAAAAACTCTAAAGGCATGTCGGAATGTATCACGTTATACATTTATTGATTTCTAAAAGCATTCACGCATCTACAAACATGCACTCGGGGATACACACGAGGAATAATGCATACAAATCAAGAACAGGAAGACACGGGTAGAACTGGGACTCTCCACACATACCCAGCAGACAGCTCCATTTATCAAATGCTCTCGGAAAGACTTTTTCACGAGCAGTGCTTGAGGCCAAATCTCATCCCATTTTAATCTAGACCGAGACTTTATTGGTCATTAGGATCAATGAGAATTAATTGGACCATATGAAGTGAACTGAAAGAGAAAGAAGATGGACTCTGAAGCAGCCGTGAGTTTAGATTTCTGCTCCGTGCATGTTGTGTGCCGAATGCGATCTCCATCTTTTGCCCGAGCACTCCGCTTCACCCCAGGAAGTATTTGGCTGCGCTACGGTACCAAAGTGCATATAATGAGACACCAGTCTGATTTGGAGAAAAGGATGTGGAAGGTTTTGAAAAAAAAAAAGCTCACTCTGCCGTTCCGTGCAGAGTTTGTGAATGGCGTTTCCTCAACATTTTCATATGGAAAAATAATTACTCATCTAGTCCCATCTGTGTAACCATTTCATTCTGTCCTTCATCCATAGCTGTACAAAAGTAATGAAGGTTCATTTAATTCAAGGGCCTCCAATTAAATTTGGAGTTACAAGAGGACATTTATGCCATCTGCTGCTGGTAGATCCATTCCTTCCATTTTTTTTTTTTTTGGGGGTTATTTTTGAAAACCTCGCCTTGAATTTTCATTGCATTTGATAGAAAACCGATAAACGCGTTCGTGGCTAACGTTTTATAAGTGGAATGTGGTTATGTATATGAAGCTCGGCGAGCGCTTGATCCTCTTGCAGTCATAAACTTTTCTGCATTTTCTTTTCACCACATCCCGTTTCTGCTGAGACAACCTGATATGATCGCCTGGCCAATGTATGATATGTTGAAAAATGTTCCTCCAATCATGACTGCTTTGATGAAATTGCGGCCACTTTCTTTCTGCATAGACTTTTCTGAGCCGTCATCATGTCAAGCGTCGTCCTCATACCTGTCAAAGCATTCTCGAAATATCGATCGAATCTTTTGGGAACCAACTTTGGCAAGCGTTTCCATTTTCTCTTGAAGCTGAATTGTCTTTCACTGCGTAACTTTCTCAACGGTTTCGGGAAAGGCTCAACATCGTCGCCATCATCTTGGAGCAAATTGTCGCAAGGGCCTAGCAAAGTCTCGAATTTGAACCAGCACACGCGGCTTAAGAATGCGACAATCGTGCGTCCTTGCCCTTGCGTACGGCCACACGATGCATTCGACCATTGCGATCCTCGCCGTGAGGCACATCCTTCTGGTGTCAGCTCAGGAATTATGACAGCTGTTACGTACCCTTAGACATATATACGCCAACGCACGTGCACAAGGGCTTATGTCTATATATATGTTTGGATTTATTTTTGGAGCTTACACAGTCTTGCAAGTTACGGCTCGGATAAGCGCTGCCATGAATGCTTTCGTCTCTTGTGTCGAGGCTCGGAGTTGTGCGACCACTGTAGTGGAGGTGATCATGGACATGGCGGCTGTTTGTGTTGTTCTCGTCAGACCACAAAGTGGTTGATGCTGACTTAACAGCGCCCCCTCTGGCCGCAGCCATGAGGTGCGCTACATTTTGTGCTGCTCCGTTATCCCACCTAACCCGACGCCACATGAACAAAAATCTGAGGAAAATATATTTGAATCATTCAAGCTCTGACCATCAAATGCCTTTGGCATGAACGACAGAGATTGTAAGCCTCTTCGAACCCTAACCCAAAAATGTCCAAAATCACAGACACACATGCCAAAATATTCTGCGAGTATGTGATGTCACACAATACATTTCTCTTTGGTGCCATCAATCCAAGCAACAGTAAAGTCCAGGGATGTACTGGGAACAAAATTTGGTCAATTTGGATGCGGCCGTCATGCATTGAAAAGTCATCGAGGGGGCCATCAGGCGCTGTAACGTAATCGGCGACGGCCGCAATTGTAACATGCCCAAAAATCATCCTCAAAGAGGAGCGTGCAGCCCACGACCGGCCTGTAAATACGCTTGCATTTCGGAACAACTTAAATATTTTCCCAAAATGCCCCTGGTGAAGTCAAATACAGTCATACTTCGGTTTTCGACCATAATCCGTTCCAGAAGACTGTTCGAAAAGCGATTTGTTCGAAATCCGAAACTATTTTATTCACAGATGATTAGGGGCTAATACACTCTGCAGAAATAACGTAAAAACAGTCAGCTTTGCGTAAATCACAACAAACATGCTTGCTCACAATGAACGCTACACGAGGAAGCATTACTTCCTCATGTAAGGAAGCTATTATTGGCACCTGGTAATACATGTGACATCATGGTGTCCTGTCCAATCAGTGTTCAACATAAATGAGGACAGCTCCTTCAAAAAGTACGATTTTCATCGGTTTCTTATTGAGCACAAAACTAATTTCAGAATTGTTTTATCAAACATGTACGACTACTTCTGATAGATTTGAGAAGTGTATATACTTCGTGTGCTTGCCAGAGAAGCACCTCTCCTGACCGACCCCCCCGCATGCGCACACCTGAGACATGTGAGGGAAAGACCGTTTGAGATCATGTGGCAGCACTCGGTCAAACAAACGTGAACAAATATCAAAGACACGTGGAAAACAGAAATGTTTTTGCACACAGACAAACCACTTCTGTGATAGCGCTGCCAGTTTCTGCGAGTAATTTGAGAGCGGCGCTGCTGTTCCTTCGGCTTTTCTTGATCGTGTTATTAAAGCGGGCTCTTTGGCAGCTCGGATGGCAAAAGCTACAGATTATTCTGGGCGTCCACACCGAAGCCAGCACAAACACCACAAACCGCCGTATTTATACGATCCGGTCAATCGTTTGAAAAGCAGCAGCAGAGCCTAACTTTGATCTTGTCAAAGAGGAAGCGGGGCGGTGCCACAGTAGTTAAAATAGAACCGTCCACATGGAGCTGATTTGAGGTTTCCCTATACGGGCCGCTCTGCAGTGGGGTCAACTTGTAATGGAGTCGCCATGGAAAAAGCTTTGACGTGAGCCTCAGTTCCGAAGGAGAAGCCCCACTCGCGATATGAAAATGCGACAGAATTGGGGGAAACAAATCAAACGAAAATAGTCAAAGCCAAACCGAGCTTGTGACTCAAAAGAAACTTTTATTCAGATTTTTACTTTGAAATAAACTCGATGAGGGAACCCGCAATATTCCATGAGGTAGTGTCATCACAGTGCTGGTTAAAACAACCCAGAAAGAATCAGTAGAACTTGTATATGAAATGCATCCAGGATGCCGGCGATCCTGCACTGTGTGAAGAAACCACCAATTATTTCTTGGAAATATCCTGTTAAATGGGAGGAGAGAGAGAATGTTCTGATCTCCTGTTTACCCTACCAGTGTCGTAGCGATAAGAATATTGGCGCCCTGAGGAGTTGCAACATGGCAGATTTGTATTGATTCAACTCAACTTCCCTCAGCTGATGTTCTTTCAACTGAGGATTCTTAAATGGGGATTTGAAGAAATGGTACCTGAAACAAATCTGAACAACCAAACCAAAAGAAGTGATTTATATTCAGTCGGAAATATCAGCCACGCTTCAACGGCAGCCAGTTAAACATCAGATGCTTGTCGAATTGTTCTTTTAAGATATGCTAAATTCTGTCATTCTCATTACAAAAAAAAAAAAAAGCCCCTGCAGTAGTTTCACACTTAACAAAGCTGTGACGAGTTGGATAGCAGCGTGTTAACTACTTGGCTTCCTCTGCACTCTTCACTGGAAAATGTGAATTTGATGCATGTTACACACCAAACTGTCACTCATTACTGTCAATCAGTACACAGTAAGAAGCTGTGACTCAGAACTTTTTCAACAAAAGTGCCCTCATTAACCAGACCATAGCACAAGACCGCAGACAGAAAAGGTCACATTCCTTGAGAAAAAAAACATGTCGGCAGAGGAAAAGTCTCTTACTTCTTCAGAAGGATGCATTTGGACGAGTATGTGATTTATTGATTCGGTTTTTTATAAGGGCATTTTCCAGTACGGTTATTTTTCAAAATAAAAGTTTCTCAGTTCCACGAGACCCTTAAAAACGCCAAACCAACACAAGAAATCCTGCAGTGCTTCATCAATATTCTTAAACACAACGCAGTCGGACACCACCGGTTACACACGCATGCTACTGTTTTTGTTTTTCAAGCTAGCGTACGTTTTACCCTGCTAGCGGCTAATAATACAATGCACATTGTGTATGTGCTCAATACCGAAATAGCAGCCGTAACTAACACTACGCCTTTTAATACGGTGTGTCGGATGTTCGTGAAAATACGGTACATTTAAATTTAGCTAGCTAGGTAGCTTTAGTATTGCAGAATAACCCCTTTAAAGTCATACGTTGATTAAATATCACTTTTCACCTTTTTATTTCAAGTGACAAATAAAATGCTTCGAAATATCGTATTGCGGACCTGTTGAAAAAGCTGTTGGTGTGACAGCATCCTAACATTTGAACAGGGCTACGTTCGAGCAACACAAGAACGTAATTGCTCTAATTCTCATTACGGCAGTCGAATGACTTTCTTGACCCCGTCTGGCTGATGAATTTCAATGCAAACGTTTCTCCATTCTGTTATAGCTTGACATCACCTACTCTCCTCTTCAACCTTATTGCTTTATTCAGCTTTCGGATGTAATCACAAGACTTGCAATATGTTGGTAAAAGGAAGCCAGAATTGGAAGAACTAACCTCAAGGAAGTCAGGCAGCAGAATGCGATTCTTTTGAAATTGCACGATCACGAACGGCAAAGCTAATGAGAGGCACTGGCGCGAGTTCTGAGAAGACATATGACATGAGACTCGTGGGAAAGCCCAGCATGTTCCTTCACGTCGGTGGACATGCGATCAGATGGAGGGACCAGAAATGTCCTGATCAAGAAGATTGGGATGATTTTCCCAGCAGGCATCCAACAGACCTTCAAGTAAAAGCTGCTGACGACTACGCAGATACCGTTAATTAAAACACGTGTTCCAAGTGATTTAATGAAGCCATATAGCTCTTTTTTTGTTTTTTTCGTCTGCAGCTGATAAATACAGTACACCACTGAACTTGCCGTAAAACGAACCATCAAAAAGAATCATCCCGAAATATGATAAGATGAACAAAAAAAACAAAAAACTAGTTTAGATCATACAGTATGCCGGCTGTTATGTTGAAACCCCCTTCCTACGCAAGGATGATAAACACTTCGGAGCAGTGCGCAGCGATAAGCGCAAAGCATGCATGGCTCAGAGCTGTGCTTAAAGTTTGTGGTTCAGTTAATTAGTTTCAAAGACAGCGGCGCAGCGGCGCGCAAGCTTCGCTAACAGCGAAGCGATGCATCATAATGGCGGGGGGTTCAGAAGAGGTGGAGGACGACACGCTTCTCTGGGCGGGTGGTAGTTTTGTGGACCGTGTCTCAAATGGACAACAGTTATGAGCACCACTAGGCCGAGATGAAGGAACACCCCTTAAAAGCTTCGATGAAAATTGAATCCACTTGCTCCCACCAGCTGAGGCTAGCTTGATCGGTGGGGAGGAGTCTTTGTTTTTTTAATCAATTCATCAAGAAGGTCACTGGTGGGAGGGATGGTGTCTGTGGCCCATCTGGCTCTTAAAATCCCCCTTTTGTTATTTACAAATTGCCTTTGTGGAAACATGCCCTCCCCATGTCTTCCAATTTATCCATCCATCCATTTTCTAATGCGCTAGCCCTGGTTAGCCGAACCCCGTGATTGGCCACCAATCAATCACAGGACAAATATATGCAAATTAAACAAATGACATTGATACCTGCGAACAGTTCTGAGTCGACAATTAACCCAACACGTGTTTTTGGAATATGGGCAAGAACAGAAAGACCGAACATACAAAATCCACAACTCTGATATCCGATCCCCCAAACCATAAAACAGTAAGGCAGATGTCTTACACGAGGCATCACGCAGCCGCGTCTTGATACAATTTGTTTTTCTCTTTCTTGCAGTAATATTTGGAAAGAGGAGAATCAAAGAGTTCAAACGGGGATGAAAAAGCTGAGACCAGGTGCAATGTGGAGTCTGCATGACTCATAAAATGAGAACAGTTCAGGGTAAATGATGTGTCCCCCATGATAACTGCTGACATTTGTATTCGAAACACTGCTGCACCTAGCTTTGTATATCTCGATACATAGCTGTGAATGCCTTCAAACAATGGGGGGAGGTGGGTAGGAAGGACAAATCTCTTCGTGTCTTTGTGGAGACGGCGTCCACGTAAATATAGGACAAGTAGTTGTAGCTATGCTGTAGTTACTCAAAGCAAAATTCCTGGTCCAGTAACCCCCAATAACCCCTCGGCCCCCCCTGCTTTTAACACGACTAAATTGAACACAATTGCGTCGTGATTGGGGCTCGGCCAACTTTGCAACAGACCTATAAAATCTCAGGGCAGGAGTTCCCTGGGAATCGGAAACAATGCAGAAGAGCCAAGACAATGTCCGTAATCAAAATGTGGTTGCAGGCGGAACAAAAGATGGACACCGGAGGGACACTGAGACCCAGCCAGATGCTTAAGAGCGTCTGGGCGAGCGTTCTAGTGGCTCGAGGCGTGATTTTGTCCGACAAAAGCATCTGCTACAAAAGCCATGACTCGGAAAAGTACGATGTCTGCAGTAGTTCAGTCCCTAACATTTTGTCCCCTTATTAAACTTATGACCTGACACGATTTCGAAATGTCAGTGGACTCGGGTATCGTATATGAATGCTGTTGATGATATACGGATGATATAACTCCTATTAAAATATGACATCTTCAAATTACAACACAAAGCGTCTATACACATCCCACATGGGTCTGTGTCTCTTTGGAGTCACATCACATATCAAGGCAGACGTGTTAAGTGAAGCATGCCGCTTTGAGAGCGCTTGGCATCGTCTTCATATTTTGTTTGCAGCGACTGTTGACAAAGGCGTGACTGAAGCGCGCGGGAAGAAAGTGGAAGAACTCCAACGTACAGTGTGAGCGCTCGGATCGTAGTCAGTCGGTCCATCCGAGTGTAAGCAGCTCAAACGCTCGATCTCATTTGCCGCAACGCAATTTTCAAAACGGTATTTATAGGGCGTCGATACGAAGGCATAACTGCCCGTTATCCACACACACACACACACACACACACACACACGCACGCACGCACGCACGCACGCACGCGCGCGCGCGCATGTGTGTGTATTTATTTTTCCCGGGATTTTCAGAAAAGTCCACTTTCATCTCTGTACATTGTATACGATTTTTCTGGGGCTCGGTGTCT